>JAVJGG010000005.1:3333903-3349089 GCA_035590195.1 Aviceda cuculoides | reverse complement strand
ATGGTGGAAGAGAATAGCTGTGTCACAGGAATGCACCAGCCCTGGTGATGCCATGGCCATGTCACAGCAGGCAGCAACTTTCTACAAGGACATTGAGCTAAGGATAAGGAAACACACACCACCCCAGTCTGTACCCCACGATGGTCCTACAGGCAGCTGGAAGCTCCCTCACTGTCCCCCTTAACTGTGTGTGAAATTTATGGCAGAATCATGGAATCACAGAAAAAAAGTACAATACATTTTCTGATTCATGAACCCATTGACTGGTTCTTATGCTTTATGCTATCTTTTGGGGGGGAAACTTTTGGGGATTTTCCTTGTTGCCTTTTTCTTTAGTACATTTAATTTATGTATCTTTCTGTCTTTTTAAACAAAGCATTACTACCATAGGTTTCATTCAGTTTCTAATACACTGCTGCTCAGGGAGAGAGTTCTCAGCTTCTTCCCAGAATACTCCCACTAATGCCCTGGCCCCTTTCTTATGGCAGGATAAACATTCAGGCAGCTGCAGTGAGTTTGATCAATAACAAATCCAGCTTAAAAAAAAAATCCCATCCCTTCCCCCTGCAATCTGGATCAGTTCCCTGAGCAAAGATTGTAGTTTGAGGCCAAGTTATTGCATTATTATTGCTGCTACAATTGCTATTTTTATTTTGCTATTAGCATTATTATTCCTACTATTCCTACCTGGCTTTCAGTGAGTAAATTTATGACAGCTCTATTTTCTGCAAAAACACATATAAGGATATTTCTGCCTCTGGAAACAGCCAACAGTTTGGGTGCAGTTCAGTGAAATTGGCAGATGAAGAAACCTCATGCCGTTTTCTCCCCCACCGTGGCTTTACTGCAACAGAAAGGACAAGTTGCCCCGAAAGCCCTTTACCAGCATTGCGCCGGGCTGTTAGAGTGTGTCTCCCTCTAGCAGCTCATTGCAACGCCTAGGAGAGCCTGGCACTTTCCCCAGGGAAGCCCAGCTCCATTTAAAAAGGGAATTACAAGCATTTTGGTGCTGAAGTCAGTGGTTTGAAACTCACCATCTGCAGTCTTGCTGCAGTACTGCTATGTCCTAATTCCATCTGTCAAAGCTCAGGAGAATTGAGGTGATGAGTCTGGCATTGTGAAACAGCATCGAGCTTGGGCAGAGAAGGGAATTCCTAGGTCCAACAGAAAATTAGGGAATCTGAAGCTGTCAGCACTGGAAAAAATGCTTGCCCGTTTAATGAAAAAAGGGACAGCTGAAATCCTGTGCTTAAAGATGTGAGCAACAGAGCTACTGAAAACATACTGTTTTCTATCTTCAAAAACCTGTCTTACATGTCTTCTGTGTAGATCTGTGCTTTCCCCTTAATTTAAAAGCCAGAAAAAATTTCCCTTGTCTTCTCTGGCACAATCTCTATTGGACTGATTGCAGCACAATAACTCCAACTCTAAAACCTTTTCCCTCTCGCTCGCCATGTGTAAGCCAATTCAGATTACTTTAGCTGGGGCTTTCTACTTTATTATACCTGTTCATTTTGGAATGGGCCAACTGCATCCTGAGAACATTAAGGTCTTGCATTTAATATGCCTCCAAACCACCTCCCAATTGCCATTAGCTTGGCTGCCTAAACCATCCTAGAGGCATCTACAAACTCCTCAATCCCTCTGATCTCCATCCTCTTCCTCCTCTGTAAAGCACACTAAATAGCCTATTTTCCAAGTTCAGGAGGGCTGAATTATTCATTGCAGAGGGAAGAATGTAGCTCTTTTCATCTGTCCCTGAACGGATTCTGATCTCGGTGAATGCTTATTGTTATTCATAACTATTCTCCGGCTAGTTTGGATAAACAGCTTCAAACCAGCGGGCTGTTTCCAAATCGTTCCTTGCTGTTCCCCACCCCAGGGCTGGTGGTGGCAAGCGCTTTTCTACCAAATGGGTGGCTGAAAGTTCAGAGAGGGAAGATGAAAGATGGGAAGCAAAGGACAAACAGGGAATTACATTTTTTTTATTTTTTTTTTTCACACTGCTACCCTTGTTCTCATGCATATGTGGATATTTACTGGAAAAATGGGCGTACCCTGAATGCTAGTGTGAACAAGCATCCTTTTGTGCAAATGTTCCCAAATAGCAAACGACAAGGGACATGGACACTGTCACCCAGAAGAGCTGTGTGGGATTCAGAGGAGCGTGTGTGAAAGCTGCAAGTCTCGTCGCAAATACTTTAGCTTTCCTGCTGTTCATCTCCTGCTCCTCCTCTAAAGAGCAGCCATTCACCTACACTCTTAGTTTCTTCTCGCTGGGGAGTGTGGAGGGGGTTGTGGGGACCTAGTACAAACCTCAGCCTTGGATGTGAGGATGAACATCTGGAACCAACGTTCGGCCCAGGCACAGCCCGGACCACTTGGGAATCATGGCCAACATCTGGATTTGCATTGTGTCCCATGAAATATGGGGTTTAGGGTCTAAGTGTTGGATCACGTTTAATTTGAAATACAAAGGGGTTTTGCTCCTACCTCTGCTTTCCTAAACTGCATCTTTTGGGAGACCTTGAAGAAGACTCCATGGATTGCCTGAGTAACACTTCTGGAAGCTCCCCCCAGGTTACAGGGGAATAATCTGCCTTCACAGCTATCACCTCAGCCTAGTTCTCTCAAACATGTTTCAAGAGACTTCAGAGTTTCCCACAAAGAATCGCATGGCACACAGTGAGATGACAACACGTAATTACCTAGTGGAAATGTGTCATTTCCCATATCCATCGGGAACAGACAGAGCTAGGCAAGGTGGTTAGCTGTGTTGCTCCACCTCTCCCTGCACATCACCTTGTCTGATGCTTTGGGAAAAAGACACCACTTTGGCAGTGGCAGGGGAAATTGTGTTTGCAAACAACATGTAAACCTTCAAGGGGGGGTGGAAATAGAATGGGCTAAGTATTTGAGGTTCCTCAGCAAAGGGGAACATTTATCAGAGCAAGCACAGGCACAGAGAAACAAACTGGGAGTTTATAAAGAAGACACATTCAATCACTGAGAGAAAGAGAGAGATTGCAGTACTATGCTTGTGCCCAGCCATAGATCACAGGTAGAAAGCTCAGCAAACTTTTCTGCCTGCAGACTCAGGGGAAAGATGATGCAGCGACCTGGGCATACTCAGGCGATCATGAATTTATTCTTCCTTCACCCACCAAGCCCTCTTCTTCACTTGCATTCCCAAGTACTCCATGCAGCTGGGAAGGCAGGAGAGAACCATAACCCACTATACTGCCTCTACATTATCCTCCAAACTGCAGCTGAAGTCCCTGCTGCAGAATCTCCTCCCTTAGCGGATGCTGAACGATGGACAGATGGATTATTCACATGCCAGGTGCCATTCCCGGCACGGAGAGCGAGGGAAAAGCAACCCCTTCTTTCACTTTCCAAATGGAGCTGGGATGATCTGGAAGCCACTGAGAGAGAATAAATACAGAGCATGACCGTCTGTCATTCCCAAATGCTCTCTGCTATTGGACTATTGCCATTACCTTAAAAACAATTATTATCTCCCACCTGCATAAATCAAGAACGGCCTCAGCACCAGCAGGGGCCATATCATCTGAGTTATTTCAAGTTTCCTAGAGAGAGGGAGGAAAGAAGCAAATGGCGGGGAAATCCAGCTTCGTTTATTAGGCTACAGCACTGGCACAGGCATGACAGTGAGATCTCCGTCAGAGGAAACCCATGTCCAGACCTCAGAGTGATGGACCAAACTTTAAGGAAGCCTTGTGATTACCAGAGTACCAGCCTAACCTGCGAAAAATCTGGTGTCCTTTATTTTAAAATTCAGCTCCCAAATGAATCTAATAAAAACCTTGACACTGAGGAAGAGTGGCAAGCTACAATGAGTTTTATGATAAGGACAGCTGTGGTGGGGTACCAGTAGGTGATAACACTTACAGCACCCCCTTTGAGGAACCGTGCGCTGGCGTGGCTCATGTCTGGTACTCAGCAAGGCCAGGAGGAATCAGGCAGGGTCAAGGAGCCTCACTGCCTATGGGATCTGTGTGGGGCTTGCCTGCTTGCAAGAAATGGCCAGTGCTTAAACACAAGGAGGAATGAGGCTGGAGGTGTTGGTTGAGGCCATTGGGCTTGCTGGACTTTGAGTTTCTTTAGTGCATTCAAGACTTGCAGCAATCAGTGTACCATTCTTCTGTCCATCCTCTTAAAAACGTGGGAGAAAAGCATTAAGAGTGACCTCTGAGCTAACATTTGCCTCTTTAGAAGGTACAAGACAGTGGGTTTGATTGTAGCAAGGTATTTTCTCAGTGTGTAACCCTCACTGTCTGCTGGGGTGTGAGAAAAGAACCATCTCAGAGGCCTCAGTGCAGGAGGTTTTTGTCTTTGTTGTGCTGCAGTCCTCCCTAAAGGGTCATTTTTTGGGAAGCGCAGGCCAGGTGTCCTCCAGAAGTGCAATTGCACTGGTACCAAATGCCAGCCCTAAGCCAGGCACCACACCACAACTAGGTTTACTTTCATCTTGACTGTGGAGCAGGCTCTCAGCCTCACACTTGGAGGCATCTCTCTCTCCTGAGCCAGATGAAGGGGAAAAGAGCATTTTTACTTTTTACGAAGAGAACCCTTCTTTAGTGCCACTTATCCAGGGCTCTGCATCGATTAGGAGTCACGTATTTTCCTCACAGCTGCAGTATGCACTGCTCTGCAGTGCTCCACCAGGGATGGCAGATGGATCTCCAGCTCCTTCCTTACCTCCTCTCCCCTCTCCTTAATGTTTTCTGCTCTGCTTTGCTTTATTTGCTGTGCTGTGGGGGAAGCTGGGCCTGGGGATGGGATGCAAGGTACAGGAGCAGTTGTCAGTGTCAGGTCCAATATGCTGTGAATAATCACGCAGGACTCACAACTCAAAGCCCCTTTTCTTTGTCCCTATGCCTAATACCTCCATCCCAAATGAATGTGAGTGCTGTCTTACCTGAGTGCTCACATCCCCCAGGATGGGATTGCCTGACTCTCTCTCACTGCCCTTCCATAAATGCACTGGACAGTGCTTTGAGTAAGAATCAGTAAATACCTTTCCTTCCACCCCTCTGCTCAAGAAGTCTAAATTTTCACTTGGCTAGCATATTGTCTACATCTGCAGGATCTCTGCTTTGCCTGCTAGAGCTCCTTAAAGAACTGAACAAATAATTTAAATGGCTGGTTTATTGCTAAAGGCATGTACCTGATTTCCCTGGTGTTCAAGCGGAGTGAATCGTCCCAGCTCCATTGATTTCAGAATTAGAGTGTCAAGGATCCAGCCCATACCTTATTGAAATCAATACCAGTGATCAGGACCACACAGAAACTGCTCATAAGCTGTTATCTTGATATCAACTCAAGTTAACTGGCAATGACAATAAGTTCCATTGAATCAGACGGGCCATTAAATTTAGACACTCAAATCCCGAGCTGAAATTCAAGCCAAGCGTTAGCAGGAGAGAGACACTGTTGCTTACGGTGCCAGATCCAAGTCTGACCCTCCTCACGCTGGACGGTGTTGCCAGTTGTTTTAATCACGCGGGGTTTCCTTTTGTGCTGCATATTAGCTAATTTGGTTTGTGGGTTTTCTTTTTTTTTAATTGAGCATGGCTGGAGGACAGCTGAAAAACACTATTCACCTGTCTCACCGGCGCCGTCATCTAAACTTCTGCCTCCCAAGGCAGGCAGAATAACACTGCGCACCAATAAAATCATCATATACTCAGCTTGAAAGCGATAAGACAAAATCAAACTGCCGGCAATAACAAAGACCGAGTCTTTTGATGGCAAGGAAGGAGGGAGGGTGTCATTATGTACATTTTATTACTGCAGTTTTCAAACCTGGTAGTGATGGGGATTTAATTCTCTGCTGTGCTGGCACTGTACCTGGAGCAGAGAGGGAAGGAGACAGTTTTTAGCTACCCTGGGTGTCCCTTGATTCCGGCTGTGCCGCATAAGCTGGCAATCAGAGCCTCCTGGGGCTGGCAGGAGGAAGGGTGCTCTCACCCTGCCGAGCGATCAAAATGTTGGGCAGCTCAAGAAATTAACCCGGAGTGCTGGGACCGCCTGCCTGCGTGCTCCTACCTCCCCTCAGCTACAAAGTAAAACACGTTTGCTTAAAGCAAGACTGTTTATTGATTAATAACCCTTTTTAACTTCACTGCTTCAGATGGTTAGGGATGGACAGCAATCTGAGCTAACATGTTTCAGGTCCCGGAAGGGGGGAGATGTAGAAATAAAGCTCAGTCAGTAGGTTAAGCAAGAGCACTTTTTTTTTTGCAGCAAAGGGGGAGTTAAGGGCATATAAACACCTCGTGGGAGAAGCTCACTCTGCAAAATTGGGGAAGGGGAGGGTTACAGCGACAGGCCGTTACTGCTGACAGGGTGAAAATGGGTGAAAATGCAGGCATCGAAGCACTTGTGATTATGTCCCTGTGCCCTTGATCTGTGCACAGCTCCGGTTCACCATTCACACCAGGGGGTTTAAAGCATAACTATGCACAAAGCCATAAAATAATTGAGGTGGCAAGTGAACTCTGAAGGTAATCTGGTCCAACCACCCCATTCAAAGCAAGGCCAGCCTCAAAGTTAGATCCAACTCCAAAGTTAGACAGTGTGGATCAAGGTCATGAGCTTATGTCCAACATGTGATGCCACTTTGAAAAACACATCTAAGTGAGGGGTTTTTCCCAGGGGATGGGAGCATTTTTGCTGCAGTTTTCCCATCATCTCTACAATGGTCAATATGACCTCAAAAGCAAAAGGCATCTCCAAGAAGTCTTAATGAAACACATTTCAAAGGCCTTTTACACCTAAGCACCATAAAAGAGACCTCAGCCAACTAAGAATGACTAAGAATTACTCTTCCCCCATGCATTCGCAGTTCAGACTTATTTCTAACAGGAACAAGCAGTAAGATATCATTTATAGGGGAAAAAGGGGGGAAAAAGTATTTACTTTTGTTTACCATGTACCATCAGGCAGCAATAAGGTGCAGCTAAAGTGGAAGGCTGCACTTCATGGGGATGAACTATTATTCAGATAAGATGGAGGCAAGAGATCTTAGCTGGGGTAAGGAAAAAAGTGCTGGTTTAAGGTTATTATGCAGGAAGCGCCCTGCTGCATGAAATCTATGGGAAATTGCATATTCTGTCACATTTACTTATTGAATCCCAATTTCATCGTAGCATGAGGAAAAAATACATCAACCTCCCTTGTAGCTCTTATTAGATTTCACAACCATTCAATATTAAAATGCCAGCTCTGGTAGCAGTGTTTCTCGCTCCACTTTCGCTCTCTTCCCCCTCCTCCCCACCCCTTGGTAACACCGCAGTATTGCAGGTGTGGTACAGGACCCCCGTTGTAGAGATGCTCTGAACCCATATGCCACAGAATGGGTTAGAATTATCAGTTCTACACACAAAGATCCCTCCAGCTTTCTCCTCAGCCACTCATTTATTCTCTACGAGTACGTGGACAGTCCTAGCAGTGCTCATTCTCATGCCGAGAGGCTTCCAGTCTAGAACTGCATCTCCTCCCTTTTCTCAGGAATTCTCCAAATCTGCATGTTTTGCAGAGCATTTTAGCTCCTGTTCAGACCAATGGGATCTTAACAGTCATCATTTCACCCTATCCTCCCCTTTCCCTTGGACTTGTACTTCTAGCAACCTCCTTAACACATTTGAGTTTGTTGAGAACCAACACTCTAGTGCAAGTGGAGGATAAAATTGCCTGGCAGCCCAAATCCTGCCCCAAGCTACTCCTCCTCCGGCCAGACACATCCTCTTGTAGTGGGTGAAACTGGAGGAGCGTTCTTGATTCTAGCTAGAAGGATCGTATGCTCAGATAGGACCTGAGATTTCAGGACTGTCTGAATGGATTAAGGCATACCCCCAAAGGTCATCCTCACTGTTACCAGAATCACCCCAAAACCTGACGACCTTTTACGCATCCCCCAGTCAACCTCCATGACCCATCTCTTCCACTCTCCTACAAGGGAAAGAAGGCAAACCCTGCACTGGCTATAGCCAGAAGTATTACTTTGCCATCCCCAGTCTTGTAAATCTTCCCTTGTTATGTAGGAAGCATGCAGAGGGACTGGCTTTGGAGTGAGTGGGTATTTAGTTTTTCAGAGATGGGCTGGGAGTGCTGTGCTATAAAGTTATCAATCTCTCTCTAATGTAAAGCACGCAGTAGCTGCTGCAGGGTAAAATGTGCTGCTTTCTCTAGTCTTAAAAAATATTCACTTCTGTCTGTAAACAGATGGATGGAAACAAATGGTTTCCCCCAGTTAAATGTTTTAAAAAGCAATCCAGGCTTTGGATATCACCTAAGGTGGGGAGAAGAAAGCAGTTGTAGGCTAACGGGGTGGATTGCTTTTCTGGTCTCTGCAGAATGGCCTCTGATATTTGACCTAAGCGGTCTCTACCTGTGATGCTTTCCTGAGCCACCTGGCTCTAGGGAGGAGGCAAAATCATGCCGAACTCAGGTCAGTTCAGGAAAAAGCCCAGCTACCTGATCGGAATTTGTAACAGGCCACAGGAGAAATAAATCCCATGGCTCCATAGTAGAAGCATAGGAGCCAGCAACGGGAAAAATTCTGGAGTGCCTGAGGCTCACTTCAGATAAAAGCTGCAGCTAATTATCCAAACAAAATATTCATATCTTCGAATCAGCAAAATGGGGCTGGAAACCCAAAGGGAGCAGCCTCTCCTGTGATGTCTCGGTCCCTCGGTTTTGGTCCCTGTCCCCTGGCAGGAAGGGCAGAACCAAGAAATCTCCAAATGAAAAGTGGTGAGGACTCAGGGATAACCTTGCTGAGGGCCAGCTGAGCAGCTCCTTCCTCCAAACACTTTTAAGGAACTCCTTCCCTCAAAGAGAGGAAAGCAAAATTGCACCATCCTGAAAGCCTACGCTGTCTGCTGGACATTTTCTAATTTATTACCCCACTTCTTAGGTAGGTTCTCACACAAATCAAAAGCACTGTCAGGTGAGACACAGAGGGACAGATATGACATGCTGCTTTACACAGCCCAGAAAGGACAAGAGACAAATTCCCTTAGTGGACTTGGATGAACAGCTGTAAAAAAAATACTAAAAAAGTACTAAAAAATCTTTTTCCTCTGAAGCACTCCCTCTGAATAAAAATAACAGTGCTGAAGCAGCACTTTCTGTCCTTAAATCCCTGTGTGCTCTTCCAAAGGAGGGTCAATGCCATTGCCCCTGTTCACAATGTGGGAAAGGAACTGCTGGGTTTTATAAAGGTTTTGCCACCCCACAGCGTGGCCCTGTCTAATGAGGCCACTGGACTTGCTTTTTTCCAGGGATTGAACCAGTCCTGAAGGTTTCTGTGAGGCTTCCCACCTTTATGACTTCTTCTTGTCCTCCCTCCTTTAAAGAGAGCAGTGCAGTGTTACCCCATCCCGGAGGCCAGGTTTTCTGACATTTGCTGTGTTTCCTCTTCCTCTTCATCCAGCTGAACTCCTGCAGTGCTTTGCTACAGTGAGAATGGAGCAAAGAGTAAATGAAGTTGAGGCTTCGTGAAATTAAGGTTTTCCTCTCCCTTGGCCCCTTTTTGAGACTACATCTAACCCAAACTGCTCATCTCTTATCTGGCAGCATGTGAGTCCAAGTGACAACCAGACAACAGGGCCAAACCCACCACCTTCCCACTTGCCCTCCTGGGCTGCAGTGCTCCCGTTTCTTTTGCAGGTGCTTGTGTTAATCCTACAGCTCTATCTATCCCTCCTCTTTCCCCGCCTTTCTCTTCCTTTGCAGCATCAGTTTATCCATCCCTTGCTTCAGGTTACAGGTTCTTGCCGTGCTCGTGCCTCAGATTAATTCCCTCCCTTCTGCCACGTTGCTGTTTGGAAGATACTAGGAGGTTGCTATCCATCCACATTGTCTCAAGCCCTCTCATTTCTAAATTGTAACTACTTCTCTCCCTCATTTCCCAGCCTGCAGAGTATGTGGCCTTCCAGGCATCACAGCATTGAACCAGCTTTTCCCTTCTCAGCCAGGCAGGACCTTCCCACACTAGGGCCCACTGAGAGCTGTGGTAGGAAGGGAGGTGGAAAAATATTTAGATGAGAGATGGGCAGTGGCATGGGGAGATACCGAGTAGAGGCCCTGGCAAGGAGATGGCTCAGGCTTCCACCATCAGAGAGGCTTTCTCACGTTGTCATGCTGTGAAATGGGTAGAGCAGCATCCCAGGGTGGAAAGCAGTTGCATTGGTTGAAAAAGAGACCGGCTGTAGAGCTGGGAATTGCCCCATGTGTTTCCCACACAGTGAAGATGGCATTCCCAGTGTTTACTCCAGGCATCAGCCGGAGCCAGTATTACACCTCTAGGTGCTCTGAGGTCTCCCTTGGATGCTGCTTCCCTCCGTTGACTGTGCTGAGATCCTAAAGGAAAAGGCTCTTAATGTAAGACCAGAAATTGAGCACCCCTGCTCTCCTCCACTGAACAGTAGCATTAACAGGAGGTGGATGGACCAAAGGAAGAACATGCAGCCCTGTAATATGGTATTGCCATTCCTCACAACAGACCATAAGCTCTACTGAGTCTGCAAATCCTCAGGACTGAGGATTCACAGGCAGATGCTGGCTGAACTTCTCTTGACCTGTCCGTAGCTTTGTTTTACTTGATTTAGCTGCAACAGAAATTTCTTTAATTGGCCAGGTGTCTATGGCTAATTTGTTTTACTTCTGTTTATCTTTGCATGGCACAGTCATACCTTTATATAGATAACAATAACAGGCAGTTGTTCTATGTAAAATCAAATGTTTACAAGTCTGAAATGATAATGAAGTGTAGAGGAAGGCAGGCTTGGTACGATAGCAGAGGCATCAGATGCAGAGGCACAGGACCAGTGAAGCAAATGCAGAGGTGTAAAAGTCTGTTAGCAAATATAAAAAAATGATCCCAAACGGATCCTAGAGGGAAGAAGAAGAAACCGTCAACATGAATACCGTATTTCTCCAGGTGAAGGACTCTAGATGCTGTGACACCCCACCACAAGCATATTGAAACCACCAAGCTATAGGAGTCATGGAAGGGTGGGCAGAACACTGGGAAAACGGCAGAAACCCAGTACTTGAACAACAATTTTAACTGCATTAGCATTTCTTTTTTTCTGCAACAATTAGCTCTGCACTAATAATGATTGTATACTTAACATTTCAGTTACACTAAGAAAAAATTCTTGGCTTTAATTATATATGCAAGGTGTTGTTCCTCTTTACCCATAAACAAGTTTCTGAAGGTGACATACGTTTTCTAAAGATGGTCTGAATGTGAGGATATCATCATAGGCATGAGAGCTACCATGAATATTAAAAATTGCTACAAAAATGTGAAAGATGTCAGTGAGTTTAGGAGGCTCCATATTAAAAAAACATGATGAAGGATTGGAGAAGTCAAAGAATTTCTTGGCTTTGAATGGTGATTTAACACCTATGCCAACTTTGATTTTGTGGTAACATGTGCCATTCCTGGAAGGTGAATGCATAGCCTTGTTCAACATTATCTGTTAGTGGCGATGCTGGGAGTTTGGAGATATGGGAGGGTATGAAGTGCTCATATCCACTGGTAATAGGGATCAAAGAACTCAATTTGTAAATAATTCATTTCATATAGGAATGACCACCCACTGTACGGTATCATGCTTTTTTCAGTGCCTGGAACTGGAGAGGAAATAAAAATCTACATTGCTTCTGCCCAAACTGTGTATTCTAACAATTATCCTGTGTTTGCTGTAACAGTAAGCCAAAACTCTCTACACATGAGTGCAGACCGCAGGTCCCAGTACATTGAACTGACATTTATAAGCCCATCCTGGATGACACGCAGTTATTGTTGGAGGCATGATTCTAGTCATTCTTAGTTATGAAGAAACAAATTCTACAAAGAGCGTAATTTCTCCTGATTTAGATTGATATGAATAGAATCAAGACCATACGTGCCATTTTTAGAGGGTTAAAACAAATCTTTTTTAACACTGGAGTCTGCTAATGGCTATAGACTGTAATTCACAGCCTGTCTGCTGAGTAATTTTGCATGGCATCAAAGATTCTTGCAAGCAGAAATATGGCCAAAATAACACTTCAGCTTTACTAGATCAATACCATTGAAATAAAAGGCCATCCAGTCTCTAAAGAGGTCTATTTAGTTTCTCTGTCAGGCACTGATCCTAGATAGAATCAGTAGGTTTTACTTACAAGCATTAATACATTGCATGTTGGGGACTCCTAACACAAGTGGAGTGCTGTTTTTGACAAGGAAGTTGAGAAAGAGCTGTCCGATATGTGCTCAACATTCAAGAAATTAAAATCTGTAATATTCAAATCTCTTAACTTTGCGGCACTACTTCATTTCAGCAGGTGTTTAGTTTAAACGAAGTTAGAGGGAGGCTCTGGTGGGAGTGTGGAAGGCATCATGTAACAGAAAATAGCTGGTCAGCCGTTTCCTTGCTGATGGCCTGGGAAATAAGGAGTGGAGGATGACTTTTCTGCAGTGGTCAGACTGGGTTGATACAAAACGCTACCTAGTTTGGCAAGAAGATACAACACCCATGGGAAAGAATTTAAGAAAGTGTAAAGCTGTGAAGGATGAAGGAGGCTGAACTACTCCTGTCTCTGTCATTTCTAATAGGCTTTTGAATTAGCATTGTTCCTGTGATGAAGCAAATGTACTTCAACTTCTTTGCCTCAGCCTGTCTGCAGTAATTACCCCAGAGAAATTAGGACTACCTGGTTTCCTCTCAAAAAATAATTGATGGATCTTTTCTTGAAGAAAAATACCCCAACCACCTTTCCCAATGATGTTGTTGGATAACATTAATTGAAAGGGGTCAGACAAGGTTGAGAACTTGGCTGGTACACCTTAGAGGATCAAGCAGTTGATGCTGTGGACTTTGAAAAAACCCTGTTCCCTAATCCAGATTTGTACCAATAGTTAGGAAGAGCATTAGGGGGCGCTGGAGGTACTTTTGGAAAAAATACGCATGCTTTGTTTAATTAACAGCTGGTTAAGCAAGTGTTAAGCTATCTAAAAGCCTTTCAAACCCTGCAGTGCTTATCTTCTGACCACCTGCATGCTTGCTTCTTGCAACTGATGCTAGTGCAAACCTGCTTCTTTTAATTCCCTTACATCAATTGCAGAAAGAGTATAAAAGTGAAAGGGAGATATTCAGTGAGGTTTCCAGGTACTAAACTCCAAACTAATGAAAGGAAACATGTCCCCACACAATTAGTCTGTGGCCGTTGTTTCCAGGAGTTATCAGCATGGAGACCTGAACCTCTGTGGGTTTCTCCAAAGCCTTGTGCATCTCCGTGGGGAACAAGGCCATCCAGAAAAGAGGTTAGACAACCTGACACAGTCTCCATCCTCAGCATCCCAGCCAACTTCCAGCTAATGAGCTTTAGGAAGAATTTTATTCTCTGGGAAAACTGTTTCATGAGTGTCAACTCCAAAGTCCTGCTGTCATGTAGATGGAGATGTCCAGCCAGTGGTGTCTCTCAGGGAGTCATGATTTGCAAAACAACCCAGTGTAATGGATGGACCAGGGGCTTGGCAGTTCTTGTAGCTCTTCTGTCATCAAATCCCTTGACTTGTCCTTGACCAGGAAGTCTTATTTTTATTATTCTAAAAATTCTGGGCCACCTTCCCTCAGAGGACACCTTTCCCTGAAGGCTTCATTCCCTGTTCTCCTGTACATATGGAGATGTATCTGAGCCATGGGTAATCCCATACAACATGAACAGGACTCCTTATGCTGACGGCTCAGTAAAACTTGAGGTGAAGACTTTAGTACCACTGATATTGATGGTAGTTACAATGCATTTTCCCTTTCAGACAGCAAATCTTCTAATATCAGTGTGGGAGAACAATAATGTAGCACATAATCTCTAGTTTTTGGAGAGAAAAAGAAGGGAAGGGCAAATGTGAACTTCTGGGAGGACAAAAGTTTTCTACTGCTCTTTTTTTTTTTTTTTTGTCAAAATTTGAAAATGTTGTCAGCAATTTGCAAATTTCCCACCTGTTCTGTTCATACATGAAAACAGCCTTAGTCCCTTCTCCTTTCTAAGTGATTTTTAACGTATAGCAAGAACGTACAGTGTTGACAGCTCTCCAATTTTATCACTTCTCATTATACTTTTTTTTTAAGCTAAGGCCACCTACCCCAAAATACAAGATGGTTTTTTGGGGGGGTGAAAATATGCATGAAAAAGTGTCTATTTTTTTGCTTTTTGTTTTAGTCAAGAAATTTCAAGTACATCAAGCAACTCTATTTAAAGATGCACCACCTTTACAGGGATCACAAGACTACTCGTGATTCTTGTCTTCTGTTTGAAAAAGGAAGCAAGTATGTTTCAAGCCTTCATGAGGTGAGGAAGAAAAGGCTTTGAAATACCATTTCCAGCAGGCTAAAACTTGGAAAGCTCAGTTATTAATTAAACCTGCGTTTTTTTTGGAATGAGTCTGCCCCATAACTTTTATATCCTTTGGAGCTGGAAATAATCAACAAGAAAGAAGCAAAGGAATTTCCTGTGACAGGGTAGCAGGATGAAGGGTGCTGCAAGATAGTAATTGCCTCCAGGTAAAGCTATGAGCTTTGTCTGCTTGAACTTGTGACAATTAACAAAAAAATTTAAAAAAATAATCAGAACAATGACAAGGTCTTGTGCCTATGTCTGCTTTGGATGAACATTTCCATTGCTCTGTTCCCAGGTAGATGTGCTTCTGTTTGTGCCTGAAAGCTAAGATGAAAAGTTCTTCAGGTACCTAAGAGGGGAGGTTAGCTGGTTGCAGACTTGTGTTTTGGGGGTCTGAAATTCAACTGGAATCCTGTGCTAAGCATTCCTGTCCTTTAAAAGACTGAGACCAAAATCCATGTTAAATACAGAGCTGCGATGGAGCCCTCATGGCTAAACTGGGAGTACAGGAGTTAGACCCTCCTTCAGAAAGTTGGGACTAGCTTAATTATCACATAGCTCAAAATGCAGTTCATCACACTGAGTTCCTGGGTTCTCTGAGCCTCAACTGCTGAGTTTGTTTTGCTAATATCCTGTACTGGCTTTGGCTGGAATAGAGTTTATTTTCTTCATAGTACCTAGTATGGGGCTATGGTTTGGATTTGTGCTGGAAACAGCGTTGATAACCCCGGGATGTTTTGGTTCCTGCTGAGCAGGGCTCAC
>JAVJGG010000005.1:3314159-3333698 GCA_035590195.1 Aviceda cuculoides | reverse complement strand
TCCCAAGTCCCCGTCAGGCGTGATGGAGCCCGGCTGTCCTGGAGATGGCTGAACACCCGCCTGCCCATGGGGAGTGGAGAATGGATTCCTTGGTTTGTTTTGCTTGCACGTGCAGCTTTTGCTTTACCTGTTAAACTGTCTTTATCTCAACTGATGAGTTTTCTCACTTTTACCCTTCCGATTCTCTCCCCCATCCCGACGTGTGTGGGGTGAGTGAGCAGCTGTGTGGGGCTGAGTTGCCGGCTGGGGTTAAACCATGATATGTCCATAAATATTCTTACATGGGTTCAATTCTTCTGTTCTCCATTTTCCCCACTGATGCTTCCCCAAGTTGCTGTCTTTCCAAAGTTTCTCCACTTTGGCTGCACCATTGCCTCTTCCTTCCCTCCAGTCCTTGGGTCTCTCTCTCCTTCTCCCAACATATATTCCTCCATCTCCTCTTAGACCATTGCCTGTACTCCTCCACCCGTGTATCTATCCCCTTTCTATCTTGCTTGGAGTCATATGCTCTGCCTACAGACATCTTGCTTCCATAAGGGTGACTTGACTTCAACCCCACTGAAAAAAAAAAAGACCAATGAGTATAAAGACAGCAGTTTACAGGATCTCTATAAGATTGCCTGGAAAGTTTTACATCCTTAAAGAGCCAATATTGCAAGAGCTGCCCACATTATACAAAATTTGCATTCTGCTTGTGTAGAAATCATGGCTTTCAAGTCCAATTTCCTTGAAAGCTAGGGTGAGGTTGGATGTGGCGGTTTTGATTGACCCCATATAATGAGAGGAACTGTGAAATTTGGATCCAAAATTTGAAGCTGGTTTAGTTCAGCTTTTATGATTCATGTCTTTGCTGTGGTAGTCTTGACAGATTAAGAGAATTACACACCCATGCTCCTCTTATTTACACGGACGAGTTGGTTTGTGATCCCCTGTAGAGTTTGTTTCAAAACCCCCTTGTGCTTGGTGAAGGAAGAAACTTCAGTAACCATCAGCTGTGGCATTGATCCTTCAGAGAAATTAACCAACTGAACTGAGACTTACTGTGAAATCAGTGATGCTCAGCAGCCGCTAACTTCATTTGCAACTCACCAGTGTTAATGCATTTAAAGTATTGATCCTTCCTAGTGCGCTCTGCAGCTCTGGCTCCCTTTTGGCATTGCTAACACAAAGGCAGCTCTTTCCAAAGCCAGGATGAGCAAGCAAAACCCTTCGACCCTGAAAACAAACTCATTATTCAAAATGGTTGTCGGCTTGCTGCTGCAATTGAATTGATTGGGGAAAAAAAAAAAAAAAAAAAGAACTGTGGCAGATAAAAATCAGATTATTTCAGAGCATGGGAAAAGAACAGGCAGAGGAAACATCCTGCTGTCTGAGGGGAACAAATCTTCCCCCCCCTGCCGCTACCATTTTTTGCTTAATTATTGCATTATTGTGTTATTGTTAGGTTTTAGCATATACATAGCACATGGGACTGAGAAAGAGCACTGAGAGCTGTGGCCTGTGCTGGGAACAGCCCACAACTTGGACTTTCATTGCCCAGCAAAACCAGAAGGTCCACAGGGTTTGCCCAATACCCTTTCTAGTACTTACACAGGTGGTTTTGGGAAGGACATTACCCTTTTAGCATCATGGGCTCCTAAAGTAAAGGCAATTGATTCAATTGATTACTGAACCAAATTAGCTTGTTTTTTTTCACTTTTGCAGCAATAAATGAGCCTTCAAATGAAAACTGCAGCTGAAAGCAGGGGAGCTGCTGTTTGCAGCCTGCTCTTTGTGTAGCCCTGCCTGTGCTTTCCACTATTTTGTTCCCTGGGCTTTGCAGTGAGTTTGCTTACACAGTGCTTTCCCTTGCCCTATTTAAGTGCCTCTGCAGTGTGCTCATGGTGAATTAGGTTACTCTGTCGAAAAGTAGACTGCAAATCTCCTTCTCTCACTTCAGCTGTTCCCCCTTTCCATAGATGGCAAGCTGAGTGCAGTCTGTCTTTCTCCAGTTTTTGGGAAATGTCAACCACATTGTGGGGGCTACTACAAAGCAGATTTGGTTTCTCCCTTGCACTACTCTTGGCACTCCAGAGGCTACTGGTCCTCCAAGTTCTCCAATGACCTCAAGCCTTCTCTACTTTCAGTTCTTTAATTGCTTTTAATTCTTTTGCCCATATATCCTGTGCACTCCCAGGCTCTACTTCTTAGCAGTGATTGCACTCAGTTTATGATCTCTGTCTTTAAATGTCACATCTGGGCATTTTCAGATGCACACATCTCATTCTTTAAAATATGCAGGTGTCTTACCCTGACCTTCATTAGCACTGTGACAGATTCCAGCCATCCTACTTCTTAGTCTATTATTTAGCTGCTTGTCAGCTGCTCTCTGCAGCTCCCTGTTACTTCTGATGCAGAGATGCAATAATTAGATGCCTTGTTTTTCAGGCATCTTTAGCATTGCTTGAACCTACTAATTCAATAACACAAACTCAGCCAGGATAAAAACCCATCTGTTTCCAGGCTGTTCGCAGAGGCCCCATTATTTTTAGTGACACAGAATAGCTTGAGAGCTGTGAAGGGTTGAAGGGGTGGATCTGTGGCTCAGACCCTGCTTCAAGACAGACACAAAGGAGACATGTCACTTGCCTTCAACGTACAATGTCTGCTGGTCTCCACAAAACACGCAGCAGAGCTGAAAAACTTGTCTGGCAAGAGCCAGGTAGTTCCTGATCCCTTTTCCAGCAGTAGACTATAATGAGGCATCTCTAAGTGGTATCTCTTAAATAGAGACAGACATTCCCGAAGTATTGTGGAAAGGCTCCAGGAAGGCTTCGTATTCTTCTGACTGTACAAAAAATATCCAAATTTTTTTCTTTTCTTGAGTAATTGTGATGCTTACAGAAACTGTTCTCTGATAGGTAAGCTTGTTTGTCTTGTCCCCTCTTCTTTACTTATATCCTTCTACCTGTATGCCCTGCTGCCTGGATATGTTACGAATATATACAGCTAGGTATGTCATAATATTCCTGCAACCTTACTTCGTTATGGGTGTGCCGACACTGTGATGATGGAAGGGAGGCTCCAATACCTCTCTCAGGGTTGGACAAGTGGGCTGAGTAAACCAGAGGTGGAAAAGCTCAGTGGGAGGAAGGAGAGGAGGGGATGTTTCCTCCTGCTCCTTCTCCCTCCTCCTTGGAGAAAGATGCTGGATGGTGTGAGAATGTCTAAGGCTGTGCCCACCAGCCCAAAGGGGCTAAAAAAGCTTTATTCCTTCAGTGTCTTTTTGCACTTTCTTGCTCATTTCCCTTCCCCTGCCCAGTGTTATCAGACACGGTCCCACCACGTCTGACCTTTAGGGGAAAGGGAGGTTACTGGGGTTGTGACTGTTCCTGAGCACCAGCAAAACGGGAAGAGAAGAACCAGTTGAAATTGCGCTGTGTGCGTGCTGCTGTGTTTTAGATACTGAGAGAACAAGCCTAATTTATGTGAAACAGAAGACAGCTTTACATTTTCATAATTAGGGAGGATGCTAATGTTGCATGATTGGAAAATGTCACCCCGCACAACTAATTTGAGGCCTAATTGAAGTTCAGGATCATCTGCAGCTCCTCTAGTGATAACTTTTTCACAAGGTGGTGCAGAAATGCAGAGAGTGGCTAGCAGAGAGTAATTTATCACCTTGTTTCCTAGCAGATAGAGGGATCTGGGAGGAAATGACCAAAAAGAAGCAATACCAAAGCCCAGAGCCTCAGGCTGGTGGAACAAAGCACTCCATATAACCACAAATGACAGGGTTAATTATCCCCTGGCTTCCGCAGAGAACAATACATTTCTCAGGCACTCTGTCCTGCAGAGTTGCTGAAGAAAGTTGGATTGGGCATGTCATTGTAAGGCAACACAGCGTCACGAAGGTATGGATGGGCCTGCCCTTATCTAAAGCACGCTGGGGATTGCTTCGTGTCCTGAATACAGAAGAGATGGGGGCCACGCAAAAGGCACACACGAAACTGCAGGAGCTGCAAGAGTCAAATCTTCACTTTGCAATCCACAAACGGTGTTTCTGTGGGGAAAAGCCAAGTCTTGCTCTGGTTTCGAATGATGTAACACTACTCACGCTTGCACAGTCTCGCTCTAACAAAGAAAAGCTATGACTCTAACCCTTCTCACACCTCCAGGGTTGTGCAGTACTTAGACACCAGCCTCAGCCTCCCCAGTTATATTTACTTTGCTGCAAGTCTTTCCTGCTCTCTGACCATGTTATGCCTCGAGGGTAGCTTGCAGACACCTCCCCAGGTGTGCTTGGGCAGGTGAGGTCCTGTCTGCTCAAAGCAGGAGGGGAACATATTAGATCTGGAGGTAGCCCTGCTTGGACATGCCAGGTAGTCATAATCTGCGTGACTCAGTTTCCAAGGTGCATGACACTCAAGAGATGGCATTGCAGCGAGTAAAGGGGCGGTATTCAGCCCCTGTCACTGATAATACAGAACAGATCCACAGGTCGCTCCTCCTAACTCACTGTCTCCAGAAGTGGCTATAGGCATATGCATTATGCATAAGGACAAGGCAAGGGTTTGCGGTGTTTCCTCCCTGGTACTCTCCCTGCCTCCAACCATTTGAGACTCAGAGACTTCCAGGGCTAGATATGTTCTCTATGGATTTAATAACACTGACTGGATTTTGCTTTGAACTTCTCTCTTCTTGCCTGAACCCTTGTTAACTTTGAGTACTAACTATATATCTGTGGCAAGAAATTCCACAGCTCGATTACACCTTCTCTAGGACCGCCAAGTTCTTGTGCTGGAAAAGATCATGAGAAATCATTATCCACTCACCTTTTCCTTGGCACTCATGATTTTATACACTCCATTGCTTGTCTTCCCAGTCATTTCTCTAGCATCCTAGGTTATACTCTTACTCCTTAGGGAGAGTTCATTCCAGCTCTCTCAGCACCCTTCTCTTGATTGACCCTTAGTCCCATGACCCCCTCTCCTCTTTTCCTCTTGGATTTATGCAGTTTCCCATTCACACCTGATGGTCTGGGAGCCCTAGGGAGAGGGAGTCTAGCAGGTCTCATGAAGATGAAGCCTTCTACATGTCCCCTTGTAACAGGTAACCACTGAGAGAGCTCAGGTATTTGCACTGATCATCTCAAATCCTGCTTGGGCGGGATTAACAGGCTGCATCCTTGGCCATGAGGTAGCAAGTGAGAAGATTTGGCAGGAGGGAGGTGGTGGGGGGAGTAGATCTCATGGCTGCCTGTTGAGCTGGGCTTCATCCCACTCTCAACCTGCTCTGGGATCTCAGAGAGCTGGAGAAAGCAGAACCAAAAGGCTGGACTTGGTTGGCTCTGGGACTCGTGGGTATGGTTGAGAAGGATTTTGGTTCCCATCCAGGCTCCTCTTGCCCAGCCAAACCTCCATGAGGGAGAGGATGCTGTGACTGTAAGCTGGATTTCCCCAGTGCCCCCACCACATCTCCACCCCTGCTCAGTCCATGGGGTGAGGAACACGAAAGGAGCTGTGAGCTCCCATGCCGTCCACCCTATCGCCAGCTGACTTCTCCATCCTAGCGCTGGGACATCCCACCTGCTGGGGAGGGGGCCAGCAGCTTCTTGAGTCTTTGGGACCTCCAGCTGCAGATGGCTCCCCATCAGCCCCAACCTGGGGAGAAGCCCTGGGGTTTTGGGAGGGCTCTGCACCCTGGGATTTACTGCCTGACGTAAACAGACAGCAGAATTTAATGTTGCATCCTCACAGACACACATGTATGCACCCATTTCACTGTGTGGTTTCCTCCAAACACATTTAACACCTCGCTCCACGCAGAAATTCATAGAGCATGTCTCATGCATGGGCGCTCTCTGAGAGATTTAACATACACATACGCAGGGCTATAATGAAGCACACACACACATCTCAGTTTAATGTCCCAGTGCCACCCAATGGGGAAATCACACCAGCTCTGTAAAGCCCCCTGCACTACATTACAAGAGAGTTAATTCACTGGAGGAAACCATAATCTGATTTCATCTTTACAAGCCAACATTATTATTCTTTTCCCTTCTATTCTTTCATGCTTAAACTGATCCGCTGTCATTCTTTGTCTCTCTCCATCTCCAGCTTGTATCACTTTCAGTGCAGCCTGTCTCCATTTTATTTTCCACCTCCTAATATTCAATTTCATTTTAAAGCCCATCCATTCTCCCTCCCTCTTTCCCCCCTTCCCCTTCTCCCCCTCCCCTGCAAATCCCCCCCCTCTATTCCATCCCCATCCCCAATGACACAGCTTTCTTCCTGATTTCCTCCCTGTGATTTCTCCTCCCTTTCTTCATTATCAGCATGTCAGATTAGGATCTGACAGGAAAGTAGAATTGACTGTTTGTCCAGAGCTTTACAGCCTAAGCGGGATTAGTTACCCTGATATAAAGGACATTTTTATTTTTCTGTAACTGGAATACATCTAAAGATTCCTATCATCTAACCAAAGCTGTGGGCTTCTGGCCTTTTGCACTGGGAAATGGGCAATCCATTAAAAACTGCTCCTTGGTGCTGTAAAGCTCTCAGGGATCTTTATGCATCATGAGGAGGAGACAATCCTTGGACAGTGTGCTGCCAAGAGGAAACCAAGGGCTGAAGTCCCAAAGCTTGCTGGATGGAGATACCTGCTGCAAGAGGTTTTTGAGCTTACAGAAGCCTCACTACGGACCGTTCTCATCCCAGGAAAAATTTTGCTGTTCAAAATCACCTGAGGAACACCAGCAAACCTCAGCCCATGACCCATTCCCGCCCTGCTCCCTCCCGCCGAGGAATGGATGCCACAGACAGATGCATACTCTTATTTTGGGGGCCTGAGCGGTCGCCTCAGTCACAGGATCAAAGAGCTGCTCTGGGATCGGATGAGGTAACTGGTCGATGTGTTGAAATAATGAAGCTGATTTCCATACAACAGTGCAGATCTCCGCAATGAGAGTAGTAGGCCTCCAAATTCCTGAGCTGTAAAATCCCCCTGTTTAGTGTAATGACATGCTGGCTGATTTATCCACAGAGCCCACACCAGGTAATGCTCCGTCTCAAGCCATAAACCTCTAAAATTGGAATGAGAGCACTGGGGCTGGTAATGCAGCAGGCAAAGAATAAAGGCAAAGATGGTTGATGTTTCCCCTTGGCTGGAAGAACTGAGTTAGTGAGGGCTCCTGGGCACCCAAAGTGGGATGGACCACAGGGTCACCAAGGTGAAGTGGTGGGTTCCTCATGGGCTCAGGTGCACAGATACACCCTTGCTGTCCTGGCCAAGCCCTAAGAGTTCATCACATGGCAAAATCCGGTGTGAACAACCCCTGTGATAGAAAAAACACGAGTTGGGAGCTGCATGACTTTACCATCCTGTACAGGGTTTGCCTCCTGCTTCCTTTTGCATCTGAGCTACACCATCAAATATACATAGCTTGGGGATATCTTCTCCCCAGTCACACATGGATTCTCCCAGTACCCAGTGATCTGGACTGTCTAATGCAGTACTCTATTTCTGTCTGTGGTCATTGGCAGAAACTTCAAAGAAAAGTGTCTGTACACTCCAATACAGAGAGGGAAAACAATTTGTTCCCCCATAATGAGGTGTCCTCCTAATACCTAAGAGATTAATTTAAAGTCTGAAACATAGGATGTTAGATCCCTCTTAGGAGTTTTTTTAACATTAGCTGTTACAACTTCAGATGTTTGGGTTATCCTTATAAATGTCCAAGCCATCTTTTGGGCTGGCTGAGTTCCTGGCCTCATTGACATCTTATGGTAATGAGTCCCTCAGTCTAATTACACTTCGGATGACAAAAGATTTCCTTTGCATCAAATATCTCTGTCTCATTCTTGTCATATGAGACAGAGAGGAGAGTCATTCTTAGCCTACCTCCCTCATTTTATGTACATCCTCTTGTCTGTGCCCTTTCCTCCCTTCTAATATGCCAAAATACAATTTTGTAGGCTTTATTTACAGGAGGTATTTCTCAGGAAGTTAATCCTTCTTACTCTTCCCCAAAACCTCTCCTGTGTCTGTCTGTATACATGGTGACCTTCCAGGTAGATCGTGGCTGCAGTGATTTATATGATTGCAAAGTAGGATATTCTGTAACATTTGCCCACTCCTTCCAGATGCCATAAGGAAATGCCATAAAGATACAGCATAAGGAAGGAGTTGGTCAGTAAGGATATGGCATAAGATATGCAATACAATATCTGTTTTACCTTTGGAATACAGCTGTCTGTGGAGCTGGAGCCTCTGCTGAGCTGACTCTCTGGGTCCCTTCTTGATATAATATAGTTAATGGGAAGGTCAATAAAGTCAGTGAGAAGTCTATTTTTTTGTTGTTGTTGTTCATGATGTCTTATTCTGGGACAGCTGACTATTCAGCTGCCTGGGGTCTCTGAAGCAGCCCCTGGTGTTGCTAGTTATTGGGAGGATCTAGGGAATGTCTGAGTTACTGAGCGGGGATGTGAATTTGTACTGGAGATACAACACAAAGGAATAAGGGGGAGAATTCGCTTTAGCTAAAGGATCGCGCAGGCATGAGAATGAATGAGAATGAAGCTCCTCAAGAGAAGGTGGCAATAAATGCTTGTTTGCCTCCTCTACAGGAGATGCTGATCGTGGGGTGTGAATGGGTGTGAAGTATGTACAGAAAAGGGATGAATTGGTAAGACCAGCTCAGGGGTGCTTCAGCGCTCTTAACCCTGAAGGGATGCTCCCTGGTTCCTCACCCAAAGCCAATGATCCTTCATGATCATGGAGGTCACTCAATGCTTGGTTTCACACCCTTTGCAAGCTCAGCCATGGCAATTAGTCGTGATTCTTCTTCTGCCTGGCAGTCTGATCCAGAAACTCTCCAGTCAGCCCATCAGAAAGCTGGGGACAGACCAACAGCGTAACTCCCCCATGCTCTGTATTTCTTTCCTTTAAGTAAGATTTCTTTTAATGGAGCTGATTTGGCTTAAGCTGAAAAGTGAGCTAAACAGGCTTCAAGACACTGTGTGGAGAGATCAAAGGGAGTTAAAAATAAGTGAAAGAAGGGGAATGCATCTGGAAGAGAGGGGAGCAGCATGAAAGAGGGAGCTAGGGTGAGAGTATAAATCACTTTGCTTACGTAAAAGGTGAAGTCTGCAGAAACTGTGTTGTTGTTCATGTGATTTTCCCCTAATCAGAGCGTAGAAGCAAGAAGCAGAGGAATATTTTCCCCATGTTGCATTAAAATGCCTATCATTTTCTGTCTGAAGCTACTAATTTCAGAATCATTAGGGGAGCAATTGCCAAGGCATATTTGACTGAATTGCTTTTCTGAGGCCAGCTCTCAAAAACTGCAGGCTGAGGACAGCTTTTGCAGCATCTCTGATGGCCATGGAAGAGCAAGTCTCTCAGCCAGTAGATCCTACCATGGAGGCCAACCGCAAAGCACAAGCCTTTAGTGCACAGAAGCTTGAAGTAACTAAGCAGAGGCAATTTCATCACTCCCTGTTAATATCTTGCACTTTCACCTTACTATCGGGGCTTATTCTTTCATGCTTGGGTTCACAGATGAGCCCCATCTCTTTGCGGTAGGTATTACCACAGCTTTGTTGGCCTGTCTCCATGTCCAGCAAAGGAGAGAAAGAGGTCAGGAGCAGGGAAGCAGCCTACCTGGGGCCATACAGGTGACAGGATCAGAAGCAGTGTCTCTCACAAAGCAAAGCCTTTCTTTCCTGCGTGCCTCCTTCTCCAGTATTTATTGGACAGCACTCAAACCCACGAGATTTTGACTCACATCACACCAGCAAGGATGCCAGTACTTACATCCCTGCTTTACATAAGGAGAAAATGGAGCATGTGGAGTTTGACCGTACAGGATTGTCAATACTATCATGTTGGCTTAGAAACTCCCCTCCCCGGCACTAAATTAAGGCCAATCTTTGGGTGTAATGCAGAGGGAGATCAGGAAAACATAAAGCTCAGAGCACTGAGGCAGGATCTGTCCCCAGTTCCCACCAAGATCTGGACCGTGTCTCAGCCTTCAGCTTTCTCCAGGATGGTATGTGGTGTTCCCATTTCAAATCCCATTTAACATGCCGCTCCCTAAATAACCTGCCCCCATGTAGCCTATGGCAGATTCATACTCCAGTATAAAATCAGAATCACAGAACGGTTTGGGTTGGAAGGGACCTTTAAAGGTCATCTAGTCCAAACCCCCTCCAAGGAGCAGGGACATCTTCAACTAGCCCAGGTTGCTCAGAGTCCCATTCAGCCTGACCTTGAATGTTTCCAGGGATGGGGCATTTACAGCCTCTCTGGTCAACCTGTGCCAGTGTTTCACCACCCTCACTGTAAAAAAATTCCTTCCTTATATCTTGTCTGATATAATCCAGTCTAGTATCCTACGATCTATCTTAAAATCCCAACACAAGACCATCTACCACTTATAAACAACCAAAAAACCCCCCAACTCAACTCATGCAACAAAGGCATAAGATCTAAAAGTTTTACATCTCTATTTCCTTACGAACTACCAACTCAGGCAGACCTGAAGAGCTGGGTGAATTCTGATTGACCTGACACCTGCACTTACGGGTAAGATGGTCCCAGAGCAGCTCAAGAAGAGATGAGACAGTGCCAGGCCTATTTAAAGCAGTGGTTTTAAATTTAATTTCCTAGCTGGGGGAGTTGGGGGAGGGATAGAAGGCAACAGCTGTCTCATTATACCATTGAGGGTTCCTTAAGTGAAAACTGAATAGATTAGTCATGGAGAAAATTAAGACAAGGTCTTTAAGCCATCAATAGCTCCCGATTTGAGTGCAGGAGGGAAAGGAGTTGGTATTTTACTTCAATCTCACTGTCTGGGAGTTAAAATTTTGTTTTTAAATGTGTCTTGAAGCCAGATGTGAAAGATCTTTTTTTTTTTTTCCCCTTTTTTAAAATTTTCCAATCTAGCAGTGATTTTTCTCCATCAGTCCCAAGGTTGATGCGTGAGGTTGGAGAAGCTTTCAGAAGTCTGAATTGCATTTTTAGTCTTTAGATTGCGTTTGAGTCTTCCTGCTGTTTCCTCTTAAGCAGAAAGCCAGGATCAGTTCTGCTTTCCACCAAGGCACTACAACCAGCAGGATGCACCTTCAAGCTCCTGAGCACTTGTCTGTTACCTGTTATCCTTGACCTAACCAGTGTCTGCAGCTCCATCCCGTAGCTTCAACAGGAAGATCTGCAGGTGTCAGATATTAACATGGTTTCGGGGACATTTTTGATGCTTTGGAGACTCCCTTGAGCATCTGCATCTCAGCACCAGCACCCTGGGGAAACGAGCCTTGTATGCTCGGTGCTTCTGACCCCAGGTTTGCGATGCTGCCCCTCATGCCCTTCCTAGCGCTGGCTCTGCTCCAGAGTCCAGCCAGGTCTCCAACTCCTTCACTGGCTCTATCTCACCCCCTCTTTGTCTTTCTGCTCTCCCTTGGCAGCTCCCTGAAGTATTTGACACAGCAAGATGAAATGTGGTAGAGAGGGACCCCCAAATGGACCTTTGCCAACTAAACCCAATTATTGGGCTGATTTTTTAGCAGATCAATTGCCAGCTTAGGGTGATCAAGTAGCTAAGGCATTTATTGATGGAGAGGATGTTGCGTGAGCATGTCAAGAGCTCTACCGAGGTTAAGCTGTCTTACATCTGCTGCTGCTCCCCTGACCCGCAAGGATCATTACACTGTCATAGGAGGAAATTAGGTTGGTTGGACGTGATTTGTTCCTGGGAAATTGAGGCCGGATGCTACTTATCCCCTTGCTATTTTCTAGGTGCTAAGAGACAGATTGCTTGACTGTTTGTTCCAACATTTTTCTGAGCATTGAAGTCAAGCTGATTTGTCCCTAATTCCCCAGACTTTCCTTTATTTTACTCTTTTTCAGGACGATGATGTATTTGCTAGGTGATAGTAACTTTGCATTTCTACCAGATCATATGGTTCCTCTGCGGTGCTGAAGGTCCTTCCTTCCCTGTGGGATGTGGGAGAGGAAGGGCAGGTCATCACACAAAGATATAGCGATTATGGTTCCCACATCGTAAAGCTAACTGGGGCAAGTCTGCCACAAGCTGAGGAGCTCTGCTTGGTATAGTTTCCCTGTGGCTTTCGTAGATAGAGTGCTGGAAAACATACTACTTGTTCGTTTGTGTTTAAATCAAACCAACCTGTTATTAGTAAAAGCTGTTACAAGAGGCTAGCTGGGAAATAAAAATGAGCACAAACTCTTTCTTTTTTTTTTTTTTTTTTTTTCCCCAACCCAAGTATCATTTCTGTTGAGATTTTAATTATTTTTTTCTTTAATAATGAGTCGTTGCATTGTTCTCCCCATGTGCTCACATTGTTATGACTCTGAAAACACAATTAGGGTATACATTGCTAATTTCATCTTGAAGAGTGTATTGTGGGGAATTAAAAAATAAAGGCGGGGGGACCTTGTGTTCGCTGCTGTTGCTGCAAACAATAACAAGCAGGGTTCAGACAATATGCTGGCTGGGATGGCTCTTGTTTCCTGCCTTAAGAGAATGAACATGGCACAGAACAAAGCCTGAGCTGAACATTTCATGGATTACGCTCTGTTGACCAAAATGCAAGGGTCGCTGTATGTGAATAGCACAAAACAAAAGAGATTTTAATTGCAAACATTGATCATACCCTTTGGTCTCTGGCACGGGTTGCTATGGCTTCATCACTCGGAAGGTTTGCTAGCTGCAACTTTGCAAATATTTTTCAGGGGCCTCTGTCATGTGACCTTGTCAAAATGACAGAAAGTTGCCTTTTTTTTTTTCTTCCCCCAAACAATAAACAATCCAGCTTTTTTTTCCCTTTTTCTTTTCTAAGATTGCAGCAAAACCCTGTTAGCTGTGAAGCTGCTGCTGTTCTTCAGGCCACAGTTTCACCCTCATATAACCAAGCTGCAGGAAACTAGGACTGCTGTATCCTCAGGCTAAAGAATAAGGCGCTCTCTGACTGTCTCTGCTCACAAATTCTGTTTGGGTAGATAGAGGTAGCAAAAGGTCTGTGTTGTGGCCTTGCCATAGATCTGCTAGCTGGGAGCTCTCCTGGGAAGCCAGAAGAGAGATTACATCTGCCTCTCAGAAAACCTCTGTAAATACCAGGCTGCAGTGCAAACAGAGGAGCTGCAGCCTCCCGTGAACACTTTTCTGAGGAGGGCAACGTGGTGCTCCGAACCGAGGTGGCTAATGAGCAGCTCTGGGTCTGTCGAGCACATTGCTAGACTCAACTAGAAACAAAATAAGCCAGGGCTGGTTCTCTGATCCTGAGGCCAGCCGGCACAGCACGGCTTGCATCCGTATCGCTGAGCTCTCTTGTCCCCAGATCAAAGCCGCTTGGTCCCTGCTTTCTCTTGGGAATGGCCCTGGCCTGGGATAGCTGTGCTCGAGTGTGGGTCAGGGAAGCGTTGTCTGGACATAGCCAAAGCTGCTGCAGGACCCACGGCAAGAGTTTAGCAGTGTGGACCACCAGCGGTCGCTGCTTGGCCCTGTGTCGTGACTCCGGTTAGGCTACTGGTATAGACAGAGCTTAGTTAGGCCAGCAACAGTTTAAGTGTGATGTTTGTCTTAGATGCAAAACTGTTCCTGCTTACTTCTGCATTGTGGGCAGTAGTGATAAAGTTAATGATGAGCATCATGCCTTAGTTACAAAATAAACACCTTACACACTCTGAGACGTATATGTGATACAGGACAAAGCTTAACTGCAATAACGGCTAGAAAAGCCCAGAACTTGCTGTTCACAAACTGCAGGCTGCTCAAACACCTTCTTTCCAGCATGGCTCGAGTTTTCATGACTGCAGCTGAGCTAAGTTTAAACCATTCTTCCTTTGATGCTTTTTCTCTGCAGTGCCATTCTGACTATCTTCCTTTCTTCTACCATTACAAAACATTCCCTCTCCCTTCTTCTTCACAAATTTTTTTTGTCCCTCTTCATGCCCGCTCCTTTTTTTTTTTTTTCTTTTTTTTGGTTTTGCTTGGGTATTCACACACTTTTTCCAGTCAACCCTGGGGAATTTCTGCTGTGAAGAGACACTCTAAGAGTCGGAGGAGAAAGGAGCAGAAATAAAATGAGCCCCTGAAGTTCACTCAACAAGTGATAGGGAGAGCGAGGCATAGTATATAGACCAGTGTCAAGCCCTGTGGATAGCTCAGCTTTTTCATTTGGATCCATCTGGTTTGAAAGAGATGCCTTTACCCAGGCATACTGAAGCCTCGACCCTTTTACTGTCACTGGAGGGAAGCAGATACACCCAGGGCCTGATTCAGTCTAAGTCTACATCTAAAATGGATCAAGTAAATTGTCTTAGGTGGGCTGAAATCCAGGCTGGCAGGTATCATCTGTGACCATCTCAAAAAGCACAGATGTTGGTAGAGGCAGTGCTGGCAGATCATCCTGAACTGTACTTTCTGCTCTGCGTCATTAGACTGCTCGCCCTGTAAATCATAGCTGAAAGGACATGTGTAAGTAAGTGAGCTGGAAAGAGGCAGCCTGGTAAGTGCAACTGTGGATACTTGCAGTCAGCTTGTTTGTTTTTGTAATGTTTCCATGTTTCTTTAATTTTTAAACATTTTTACGAGGATGTTCCTCTGCAGATAACTTTCTCCCTCACATGGCTCCCATTTCCTGAACCCAAAGCAGTCCCTGAAATGAGGAATGCTGATCTGGATCTACTCTATAGACTTTGTTAATGTCAAAGTCCATCCAAGTTTAGCAACAAACGTAGGCCTGGTTCCTGTCAAAAGTCTCATGCAGATCCATCCTCCTGCACAGCACGAGCTTTCCACCACCTTCCTCCAGAGCCAAAGGGGAGTCTCTGCCAGTACCGTTTGTGGTGGAGGCTGAGGACAAACTATATGCAATGATACAGAAAACAGTGCTAAGGCTTACACATTCAGCGCCGTGGCACTAGAGTAAAGAAAATCTTCCATCTCACAATTCTTGATGTTATGCAAGATAAAACCAAATTGTGAATGACCCCAGGCTAGAGTTTATCATATAAATCTATCATCAAAAACGTTGGCTCCATTTAGAAACCTGTGACAGTCCAGGGGGTAAACAGACCAGCAAAAAGTCAGACTATTTGGCACACAAGGAGAAGCAGGGAGGTAGCGCTCAGTGCGCTGCCAGTGACTCTGCACGGGCTGCGGAGGAAGATGCGGACCCGCAGCTTTGGGCCACATCCTGCATCGCTCTCTTCAGCCCACTGCCGCCAGCTGTGGTGCCAGCTGCACCGTCCAGCGTGGTCTGAACATGCTCATTCCACATATCCACGCAAATAAAGACCCGGGCTCTGACAAAACAAAAGTGTCTTTTCTGACATAGGGCAGAGTGCCCGGCTCCTGTTTACCCCTGACGCCTGCTTGTTGAGTGGCTCTGGTGTCTTGTGTATGGAGAACAGCCCTCAGCTCTCCTGGGAAACTCAGCAAATCTCCAGGGACTTCGGAGCCACCCTCGAGCTGTGGGTGGCCCCGGCTGGCTGTAATGCAGGATGGTCTCAAAAAAAGGAAAAATACAAGTGCTGCTGTAGGGAGATAATTTACAATAACATTTAAGAGGGTTTTACAGTCATTTACGCAGAGATCTGTCAAATATCTGGAGCTCGTCTCTGGTTTTTATTTAGTTTCCCGCTGTGCGTCGTGCACTTGTGTATGTGTGCAGGCACAAATTTTGGCTGGGAGATGCTGTCACTTTAAAATCTTACCAGTGTTTGCAAGTTTCCAGCCCTTCAGTGACAATTTCACAGAATAACACCGGTTCCCTGTAAACATCTGAAGCCCTCCTTCAGCCTGACTCATTTCCCAACAAGTCTTTATGCCCAGTGTTCCTTACGAGCTGGCTCTCGATAGCTCCCTCCGCAGCACTTTCCTTAGGCTGGAATCACCATCACCTAGTCTCTAACAAACAGGGTATTTAGGCTGGAAATTCAAGCTGCCTGCATTTGGGCTTTCTTTCCCCAAAAAACACGAACACAGCAAAAACCTCGTCACCTTCCCCAACAAACCCAGCTTTGTAAAGGGGCTTTTAGCCCTTTGAATGCCTGAAGACAACACCTCACTCTACTGTTCCTATCCCAGCAAAGCACTAAATGGATTTGCTTTGCTGCAATAAACCTGCTAATGGCTTTTTTATTATGTTTGTCCTAATGCTGGCATAAATTCTCCCAAATTTATTTCAAGTTTGCTTGAAAACCTCATTTGCCTAATTGTAATAATAAAACAACATCATATGCAGATGTCTTCCTTCTTTTTCAAACTCAATTTACTTTCAATTAACAGTGATTCAGTGTTTGGTTTTTTGGGGGGGAGGCACACGAACGGGTGTTGGAGAAAAGGTGTGTACGTCAGGTGGCATCCCGGAGCTATTAGAAAACCAGCACGTTTGAGCAGAAGCGATACACACAATCCATTGCCTTGGTCTGGCTGTGTAAATCTCCAAGAGATCAAATCCAGAGCACGTAACTGTACGATCTGGGAGCCTGGGAAGAGCCAGGAGAGGAATATACTGTCTGAAGGGCTGTGTCATGGGCAATTGCTGCCTACCAGTCCTGGGGATGTCTGGACCTTGTGAGCTGTGGGGGGCTCGCTCGTGTGGGAGATGCAGTGATGCAAAGTAGGACATCGTTTGGTTTTGATAAGGAGAGGGAAAATCCAGAGATTACGAGAGGAAATGACTCCAGTTTACCCTGCTTCAGACAACACTGAGAGTCCTGCTTGGCTTTTTACTCCTTAGCTGACCTAGGGCTGAGCATCTCAGATAACAGTTAAGCCCTGCAGGCATTGGTTTGGTGAAAAGAAATGACATTGGCTTCATTTAAGAGATGGGGAAACTGAGACACAGAGCAACACACGGACTCTGCGTTGGACACTCAGGGTAACATGATTAAAACAGAGTTCACGAAACAAGCTCTTTCTCTCCATATTGTGGTTAACAAGCTACAACTAAGGCTCAAAGCTTCTGCCTTGAGCTTGTGGGGAGCTGAGCTGTCTTCACCGGTGCAGGACTCAGCTGTAGCATGATTTGAACTGAAAGCAGTAGAGAAGCCATAGCATGGATGAGATGCAGTGGCTTTGCTTCTTCTCTTCTCCCTGCTGGGGTAAATGAGGCAGAGCTCTCCCAAAGTCATCAGCATTTTTCTAGCGTGTGTTTGTACAAGCGAGGGCAGAGGAGGCTTGCAAAGAAGTACACGAACGTGCAGTGAGAGCAAACCATTAGTGACCTTTCCAGGTGCTAGCAGAGTCATGTTGGGCATGGTGGCCTGGCATATTGTTGAAATTCAAGCCCTTGTGCAGCCTGTGGCTATCTTGAATTGAGCTGAATGAGATGCAAATGAGTTGTGATGAGCATCTGGAATTCAAGGAAATTGCTATAAATAATGCATATGACTTGCTCAGGTTTGTAGATTTCTCAAGCAAAATTGTTCGGTAAATCATTTAGGGCTGAAAGGTGCTAGGTCAGTGTTTCTGGAGAAAGAGGCTCTGGTTTATATCCCGCAGCAGCAGTGGCACAAGCAGGCTCCCCAGAGCTGCCACCTTCTCCTTCCAGTTTATCATCCAGAGACTTCTCAGCTCTTGATCTTTTCCAAGACTCTTTGGAAGAATATCCATTATTTCCAGATGCCTTTATGATAACATGGTCAGCAGTATATTGAGAACAGATCTGAGAAAAAAAAAATATCGTTTCATAGGATGCTCAGCAGCTATTAGCTGTCAACTACCCATCCTGCTATCTCTTCTGCTTCTGTTGTTATCCAAGACAAGAGAACTTTTTTTTTCCCATGCCTGATCTATCACTTTGTCCTCCTCACTCAGCTGGTGGAGAGGGAAGGAGCAGAATCTCCTGGTGCTGTAATGGAGAGGACTCTGCTCTTAGCACTGGAGATCTGGTTTCTGTCTGGTGGAAAAAAATCTGATGGAGGGTTTGTGTGCCCTGAAGCTTGTCCATTTCTTTCCCATGTGTAAGTTGGAGTAACAGATGATTTCTCCCTTCCTTTGTGCTGCAGATGAACTGGGTGAGTATATTCTCTCAGCCGTTGCGCAGGGTTGTAAAGCACCTTGTATCTGGGTCACTTGAAGGTTTCCAAGTCAAGATGTCTGGGTAAAATCCAATGGTTTGCTGATGTGTGAGGGAGCAGATTAGAAGTGGGAATTGCTTCACTTTGGTTTTAGATCTGCGAGATTTGAGAAAGAAGTGTGATTCTGCAGTCTCTCAGGGAAGACCTGCTGTTGACACCAAGATCCTGGCTTCTGCCATGGGACTGGGAGGTTTCAGTGCCATCTGCCAAAGAGCAGAGGTATCCATGCCTGCTGGCTGGGTCACCACTGTGCGACTGTGCCTGTGCAAAATTCACACAAAGACTGGGAGAGGGCTTGCATGCAAATTAGTACAGGATTAGTGTTTTTAACATAAGCATGAGGTTTTTCCTGAGTCTGGCAGATCAAAATTCAGAGACATTTTCATGTGCCTCCTACTGTTGCTATGTTTGGGTTATAAACATTGAAGAGAAAATTTAAAATCAGTTCCGTGCCATCTCTTTTAGACTCTTCCTTGACAAAGGTCATTTACGAAGGAGACTTAAATGCAATATTTAAGGCAAGATAGCTGGAGCTGCAGCAATAATGTCTCCTAAGATGCTTGAAGCAAATGGAAACCTCCATATTTGCAGCCAGTTAACTAGCTTTTCTGCAATGTTCCTGGACAAAAAAGTTTGACTTTTGCAGCAATGTAAGCAGGAAAGAAAAGTTTCATGTCGGTATGGGAGCTGCAATCTTTGCCCATACTTGGGCTCCAAATCTGGTCCTTCTGAGCTGAAATAAAAAAAAGTTTCTGCAGCTCAGCCTCAGATGTTTTACAGTCCCTCTCCTCTGAGGATACAGAACAAGGATTGCAGGTAGTGTGCAAGCTACCATTCCTGTAAGACAGGATGGTTTCTTTTACCGCATAGGTTGTGTTTTCTGGGGCAGCTCCACCATGTCTTTGCTCTTCACATGGTAGAGAGATGGAGAAATATAAATCCACTTTCCAGTGAGATCAAATGGCAGTTTCTCTTGTGAATATTTCCATGAATAGCTGGACAACATATTTTGATACAAGTAAAAGCAAATTAAGACGGGTTTTGTTTGTCTGGTTGATTGGTTGGTTGGTTGGTTTGGTTTCAGGTTTTTTTGTAGATCCCTCCACTCTTCTCAACACTGTCAGGACACATCTGGAGTGCTGGGTCCAGTTCTAGGGTCCCCAGTATGGGACAGACAGGGGCATACTGGAGCTAGTCCAGTGAGGAGCCAAGATGATGGTTAAGAGCTTGGAGCACCTCTAACAAAAGGCAAGACTGAAAGAGCTGGGACTGTGCAGCCTGAAGAAGAGAAGGCTGAGGGGGATCTTCTCCATATGTATAAATACCTGTTGGGAGACCTCAAAGGAGAGGGGGCCAGACTGTTCTCAGTGGTGTCCAGTGACAGGACAAGAGGCAATGTGCAAAAACCTGAAACACAGGAAATTCCACGTAAACATACACCGCCCCCCC
>JAVJGG010000005.1:3288448-3314059 GCA_035590195.1 Aviceda cuculoides | reverse complement strand
CAATTTTTCTTCCTGAGAGAGTGATCAAACACTAGTACAGGTTGTCCAGAGAGGTTGTGGAGTCTCCATCCATGGAGATACTCAAAACCCAATTGAATAGCCCTGAGCAATTTGGTTTAGCTGACCCCACTTGAACAGTGGGATTTGGTGAGACTATCTCCAGAGGTGCCTCCAACCTCTACCAGTTTGCAAATAGCAAAGTTTAACTATCCTGACCAACATTTCTTCCGTAGGTCCCTAAGTAGAGAAACATTTCATCTTTGCTAGGTATGCTGACGTAAGATGAGCACTTCTCAAGACTATTCAGTGGCACAGTCGTAAGAAATGGTAAAAGCTACAACACAGGAAGATGACAGAATAGATAAGCTTGAAGATGTCGTTTTCTAAGTCTGCCAAACTGACTGTTGAGAGGAAGGACAGAACCAGTACAAACAGCCTCATCCTCCAACCAGACACTGAATGGAAAATTTGGCATGTTTTAGCTGTTTACCGATGCTTCCTGCAGGTTTACACAGCATCTTCCAGTGGACACAGCTGCTCACTAGCACTTTTCCCTACACATTTGAAGCAACTTATCAAGTCAATTGCCGAGATCCAGCTATCACAGATACACACAGACTGCAAGCGTGTTCATGTTACCCTTAATACAAATCTGTGCTTCCTCATCAGGGGACTAAGGTTGGTCAACCAGCCATGGCATCTACCGCAGCTTGACTCGGCCCGCTGAGTTACTGACTTCCCAGCCAAGGAGAGAAGACAGATGTCCATTCAGTTTAGATGATCTCATCACAGCTCTCAAAAAAAAACCAAACCCAAAACCAAAAATAACCCAACCCAGAAACAAACAAAGAAAAAAGAATCAACTCAAACCAGGCTGCTTTCCTCTAGTGTAAAACCATCTCCTTTCATTGGTACCCTATGCTGCTGTGGTCTCCAGATTAAAGCTGGTGGAAAAAAGGCCCTGTCCCTTAATTTTATAGGGAAAACTAGGTATCTAAATTCTGTGAACTTTTTGATTTCGTGTTAATAAACCAACTTTTAAAAACATTCAGTTTTCACAACCAGAAAAGTATAGTCCAGACTGAATTTGACCTTAGTATTAAAATGACCATGTGTGGTATCTTTTTATTTCTGCCTTGAACATCTCTTTTTCCTTTGTGTTTTCATTCCAAGCCTCCTTTGTTCCACCTGATTTAAAATCTGATTCCTTTCCTCCTCTTTCCATGAATGTTGACTGCAGACTGCCCTGCTAAACAATCGAATTTATAAACCAATATATATTGTAATTACAACCTGAAGCTTATTTCCGGGATGTTATCTCTGCCCTGAGACTGCGATGCTGGAAAATAATGAGCAGAGAAGGTGAGTTAGGATGTCTTCCAAGAAAAACTGGGGGAATTAACACAGGATGGCAACATTCAGCTGGCCAACAGGAAGAGCACACAGGAAGACATCTTCACATGAAAGGTGGGTTTCCAAGGCTGCATTGCCTTCCTCTGCTTCTCTAAACATACACTTGTTCTGTTTGTGAAAAATGGGGCACTGCAGAAGGAAAGGAAGAAGCATCCATTTGCAGCCTCCTGGTGAGGATGCTTTGGCATGAAAACACTGAAGTGGGAGTCAGCATTGAAAGAGTCCATTCCTGGTTCTCTAGCAACTTACTTTTTCTACTGGAATGTTTCAGACAGCTTCTTTGTGCCTAAGTTTCCCCTTCCATAAAATGAAAGAATTGTATTTATTTTTAGCGCATTGTTTCCTTCGGGCTTGTGCAGTTGCTCCCAAATACATTTGCAGTATCCAAGCATGTTAAATTTCACAGCTACCCATGGCCTCTGTGTGAGGCCTTGGTGTGTGTGTTGCAAATAATGCAGTTTGCATTGAGTGCTCTGGAGGGCAAGTATCCTCCTAAACCGGTGTATCTGGTTGCCCTCTAATTGGCTTGGCAGGGACTCTGCGTAAGTCTGCTGTTGATCTGAGGAAATATCTTGCAAAATTCTCAGCAAGACGCAGGAGTTTTATCCATCCGTTACTTAGTTGCTACTGCTCCATTAGTTCAACGGCTCCAAGCCTTTTGAGTCACTATGTTGGACTGTGTCATGACTATTGACATTTTTGTGCCTTGTTCACTGATGACTACCACAAGTTCATCTTGAAGGTCACATCATCTGATGCAAGTTACAGGCATCCTTATGGCAGCCAGTAGAAGCCTAAACACAACCAAGAAAAGCAGAGATTTTTCATTTTGTCTATTACTCTGACCCAGGACAGGGTCCATCCTACGTGGGGTTTTCTCATAGATGTACCTATAACCTACTTTCATTAACCTTCAGTGGGGAGATCTCTATACCTGTCAAAGCCATTTTCTTGAGCACTAGATATTCTCCTAATATCTGCCCTGCACTTCTCCCTTTGCCATTTAAGCTCATTATAATGTGCTCCATGGAGATCCCCTGTCAATGGTAGGCATGGGGAGCAGTCTGTTGCCTTTAATTATGAAGGATCTTTTTGTCTGTTTGAAGACCGTTAGCAAATCACCTCTCGGTCTTTTCTCCTTTATGTTAAGCAGCTCTGACTTTCCCAGCAGGATCTATTTTCTGGACCTTTGTTGTCCTTTTCCAGACTCTCCAATTACTCCACGTTTTTTGGGAGGACCACAGCTCTAGCCGAAGCTCTCCTCACACTGACTCAAGAGGAACAATTTCATCCTGAGGATTTCATCCCGTAGCTTGCAGGCACTCATCCTGTGATCTGTGACAGCTTTCAAGCGTCCTTCTGGAAAGCTGCTGCCCTGCCCTGTATGCACAAAACATACTGCCCCAACAGATCTCCTCTCCCTGTTGAAATTGTTCCTACTTTCTTTTTAAGTCCATTTTCTCTGCTCCCTTACCTTTCTCTTTGCTATCAGGTTTAGCACCAGGACAGAGTGATGTTGACTTTTGAAGCTGGTGGGGGTTGTAACCGCAACCAAATGGATAATTGTGGCATAGAATAATAATTTGCCTATCAGTTGATTGCAACTACTTTGAATTTGAAGCAATCCCTCCTGATGTTTCACTCAGTGGATTGATCATAAGTGCTTTCCTGAAATACGTCTCACATTTGACAGCTGAGCTGTGCAATCTAGCTATTTTGAAGTACGAAATTCCCATGGTCCTGTTCCTAGAGTGGCCCTGGACTCAAGTGTTTTCCAAGTATTATATCTCTGCTTGTATGAAGTTTAAGCAAGGACTTTGTGGACAGCCCTGAAATGTGCTCCCCCCACTTTGGCTCTGATGAGGAACTACTGCTCAGTTTTTCTGAGTTGTTCCTTCTGCAGTGGTCTTGCAGCAGAGGACACTCGTCTCTTTTATTGCTGAAGTGTCGGTGGACCAGCTCCACTGCTTTTCTAAGGTCCTGAACTGGGAGATTTCCTTTGCTTATGGATGTGCTTTGCAGTAGGTGTTTTGCTCCTGCGTTTCCAATACTTGATCTTGTCTTCATCCAAGCAGATACCAACCCGAGCACTGGTTTGGTTGGTACAAGCAGAACCACTGCCTACATTTCGGCAAGCCGAGAGAGCCCTGTGCTTCACATTCATGTATCCTGTGCATTGTGCCTGAAATTCAGTGGGCTGAATCCTCCTGTGAAAATGCACATCTCTCCACTGACTACGAGCTAAAGGAAACTGTATCCTTAATTTCGACATTTGTGATTACACAGGGTCAATCCTGGCTTGTGCACTACTCTTCCCTGCACAACTGGTGACAATACTGTTTGTGGGAGCTCTTTCAAGGGGATGGGCTTGAGGAGCAATTGGTGCCCTTGATGCTATGGCAAGGGAAACCTCATTGGTTAATCACTCGGTAAGTTAGTTACCATTACTCATGCAATAAAAAGGAAATGCATCTTAATGTAATGACAAATCCAAATGCCTTCTTTCATGTGTGACTCGTACTGCCTCCTTTGGAGGCCAGATGAGGATTTTAAGGCTGGCTAGGCTCCTCCTGAGGGAACTAGAGACCAGCACAACCAACTCCAAAGGAAGGCAGCACTTCCTCTGTAGACATCACTTTGATCAGAACACCAAACTATTCCTCAAACTACTTCCTACTGAAATTGGTGTGTACTTGAAAATCCTCATCAAGGCTCCAAAGCTGTCATAGCAGGAGCCTGGTTTGAAGAACTCAAGAGACAGCACCATGCAACCAGTCAGTGTCAGTGATGCACCAGGAAACCAAGGCACTGAGCATTCTATGCCAGATGACATGTGGGGAAGTGAGTGATGAAGTGAGAACAGACTCCAAGGACCCAAGGTCTCTTATACTGACTTGGGATGATTTTAAAAACAGTGCAATCTCATACAGTTTTCAAAATAGGTTGAAATCAGTTAGAATGAAACCAGGATAGCCAGTAAAATCAAGCAAATAAATACACTCAAACAAATATATGGAGTTCCCTGCTTGCAGGATTGATGCAGGTTTCTTTAGCATGAGGGTGGTAGGAAACAGCCAAATAAATAGGAACACAATCCTAAACTCATCTTGGAGGGAAAAAATGAAGCTGCAGATGTGGAAATGGGAAAATTAATTGTGTTTTCTGATTAACAAACACGATTAAGGAAACAAAGCAAGAAAAACACTGCCAGCGCTGGAGAAGGTTATTTTTATATTATTCTGATTACATGAGACAGTCAGTGCTGGGTGACAGCTTTCTTTTAAGAGCTATTAGAGGGACAGAAGCAGATAACACTACAAACTAATTATTACCGCATTCTGTAATTTCTCTGCAGGGAACCGGAACTGCTAGGGACTAGGGTGAGAGACAGACGTAACCAGTAACAACAACAACAAATGCGAAATTGAGGGGATGAAGGAGGAAAGTGGAACCAATGGGGAAATTATTTTCATAAACCAGAAGTGAAAGGATGGGGAAGTTGTTAAGCTGATTTCATGGACTAACACTGGCAGGTCTTTTAAGGTCAAAACAAAGATTAAAAAGAGTCCTGTTCAAGGGAAAACAAACAAACCTTTTTGGTGTTCAGAGAAAATAATATGTGTCTGGGTTATCAGTGAATGTTAACAGCTATTGCTAGTATTCTCAGAGATTACATGGACCTTTTAAACTGTGAGGGAAGCAGAACCATACTGTCACTCCAAATGGGATTTGGATGATTAAGTGTAGCCAGAGACAGCTGAGCTGGCTGCCCTTGGATCCTTTTTATAGGCAGTGGAGACAGTAAATCCCGGTTCTTTTGGGCAAGTGTCTACTTTAGGATGACAGGACTGTCTTTCTGGTGACTAAGTAGGGGTGGTTAGCTTTGCTGGGGGCATCTCAAACCAAGAGAAACAACTCCTATCCTCACTGGCTGTGTTGGTATGGCTGTACAGGAGCTGCTCAAGGTTGGCTACAAAGCTGGTTTTGCTCCTTCTTGATATGATTTACATGCTGGAGTCACCCTAAGGTGACCTACTTGGGAACCCAGTGTGCTTCCAGCACTTAGGTGACCCGTAGCAGTCTATGTCTGGCCCAGCAGGTGCCATCAATCCCATCTGCTCTTGTGGTGGGATTGCAAGAGGGTCTGCTGTCCATTGAAGGGTGCCTACTTTACCTTGCTGCATGGGTAGATGGGGTTTGTGGGCAGGCTGAACTTGTTCTCTGTTGACCACTGTTGCCTCGGTGAAATAGGTAGATCTTCACCTCAAAAATTGTCTGTTTTCATCCTCTAAACCAGTGGTAGGCCAGGATAAAGTCAAGAAAGTTGTTCAGTTGCTTTTTTCTCTGCTTAAAAAAAAATGTCCTTTGAATATTTAACAGAAAAAAATCCAGCAAGCAGGGTCAAGCAAGCAAAAGCCCTGGATTAATTTCGTTTCCTCCTAGCTTCAGGATCAAAGCTGCTCTATGTCCATGTATATAAGTATGAGATGGCAAATCCATCCTCCTCCTTTCTGGACTCATGACAAGGGAAGAGAGTACAAAGAACCAGAAAAGACCTCCTAGGTCACCACACCACACCAGTCCCAAACTCTTGCGAGCAGCCACATCATAAAACTGCTGTACCTCTTGGAAGCGGCCACAGAAAGGCAAGCTGCTTTCTTCAGTGTGATGCCGCAGTGGGCAGCCACGTTGTCATTCTTTATGTGGTAATGATGCCCAGGGCCAAAGCTGTAACAGGAATGCGTTAAATCAATCAAACAAAGAAGGCATCCAGAACTTGATCTGTTAAAGGATGCATTGCGCTGATCTGTTGAAATTAGTTCCTGCTGCTTGGCGCTCCTGGTGTAAGGGGGGAAAGGGATAGGAGGAGGCGGATTGAATCTCTGCTGAAACGAGAGGGGAGGTATTCTGTGCCTTCTCTAATCCCGCCAACGGGCCTTAGAGACAGAATAAATCTATCCACTTGGCAAGATGACCTAAAAAACAGGACCACATGACTTGTTACATTATAATTCCAAACCTTTCTCTTCTCCCTGCCCCCCCTTTTCCTTTCGAGATCTCTTCTGGGACATGAGAGCAGGGGAAACCAATGGCTGTGGCAACCTATATTGCTGTAAAAATAGAAGCCTACACCTGATAACATCTTAAGAGACCTCAGTCATAGGGTCTCAGACAGAATGTGCATGTGCCCCCTAGAATTTGTTACTCCCCCTCATATACAGTTGGGTTTACTGCTTGTAGTGTGGAAGGTCAAAGTGTCATAATGTGTGGGTGCTGATGTAGATTTGTGAGACGGGAAAACATTTTGAAGGGAAAAGATTTATTTTTGCAGATGAGTGTATCCTTTGCTGTGAATGAGCATGACTGAGTTTTATGGATATCAATGAAGGATCCGAAGACTTGTTGCTATGGAAGATCTCTGTGTATATATGGAAGGGGGCCAGCTGTCTCTAGACAGCTCTCAATCTGTCCTTGCTGGGAGTCCTTTAAAGAGCTCTTGATGCTGGTCTTTGATCAGACAAATTGAACTCCATTCCTTCTCATCATCACCGGATCATTCAAACATAAGTTTTTTGAGTGATTTTGGTTCCAGCTCTGTCTCCTGCCTGTGGGATTCCTTGATTTTAGTTAATCATTACTATAACTCGTATTGCCTTGGTCTCTGTGTAAGGCCCTGGAGTGGGAAATACTCTGTGAGGAGAAGGATAGTGCAAGCTTGGCCACAGCTGGTGGTTTGGGAACAGCTTTGACTATGTGGTGAAACCCACGCATGGAAGAAAGAGAAACCAACCACAGAACAAAACATATTGGTCTGACAGTCTCCACCAGCACTCCACTAACTACCAGGTACCTGAGACAAGTGTGTGAATTTCTCACGTGCCTTCTCCATTCAGGGCCTTTGCTACTAAATGGAGTGACCAAACACTTAAAAACATCAATCAAAAGAACCTGCTCTTGCCACTTGTCATACCTTAATGCAGGAAGTCTTGTTGGCACGTGCATGTCTTGGAAATAGATGAGATTCCCCTATAATGCCCTCCTGCCAAAGCTTCCTAGGATGGGGGCAAGCACTGCAGAATGGCTTCCTTGAAGTCTCATCGACTGCTGATGGAGGTTTCATGGTGATCGCAAGGATTTGTTATAATATTGCCTTTATTAATGTAGAAGATACCCGAGTCCTTGACAGTGGCAGGAGTGGCAGCAAGTTTTGTCTTGGTATTGGGCTGCCTGTGTGATGAGGAAAGCGCTTGTCTCCAGATCTACACAGCTGCTGGCAGTGGTGATTGCTGGCTTTGCAGCAGGGATGGGCACAGCTGTAGGAGGACGTTTCACAGCTGTAGGAGGACTGGGACCACTGCCTCAGCTGCTGTTCTCTGTCACCTCTAGGCAGAAGACGGCAAGTTGGATTTGTGCTATTTTTTAACAGTTCTTTGAAGCAGACTGGGCATCGTGAGTGGACTGTGTCACAGATCAGGACCTTTGGCTTGCAGACTCAGGGAGGATTTGCGCAGCTGTGGAGATTCACTTCAGGAGAGAGTCTAGAAGCTCGAAGCCTTACATGGCCCTTACTCAAAGGTCACTGTTTTAGAATTAAGTCTGAATAATAGCCAATACTAGTTTGTCTCAAGCCTCTTGCTCTTCTTTTCCTTTTTATTTTCTTTTTCCTTCTTTGTGTTATGCTTTTGCCTTTGCCACAATTTCTGTTATCTCCTTCACTATTCTGACCTTCTTCTTCTGCATGTTTCCACCAGGGGTTATAGATGTTTATGCTGCACCAATGTCTGTAAGATTTTTGGTCATTTCTGACTGGTGATAGCCAGAAACTCAGTTGTCCCAAATATTGCAAGAACCTTCCAGGAAGTCTTTATGGGCTCTATAGGTGACTCATTTGAGAGCTTCACTATCCATCCTTACAATGAGTGAGATTTCCAAAAGTCAAATCTAACTATTCGTTGCTACAAATTAAGCTGACACTTTTTACCCTTCCCTGACAAAGAGGGAAAATAGTCAATTATTATTCTCTCCCCAGCTGTCTTTTGCAGGTTGGAGGACTTCTGTGTCCCCCTTATTTTTCTTTCTAGATGAAGCAAACTAAGTTCTTCCTTCCTTTCCTCCTAGGTCGTGTTTTCTGAACTGTTAGAATTTTCACTGCTCTGCTCTGACTGTTTTCTGAGGTGTCAACATCTTTGTGGAAGTCATCAGGAAATATTGAAGAGATGAGTCCCACACAGGGCCTGGTAGGATCCTACTTCTTGTAGGATTACCTTCTGATATACAACGAACAGTTGTTTTTTCCTCATTGAGTCTGGTATTTGACTCACACTGGTTACCTGTTGTACCATGATTTCATCTAGACCTCACTCTAGTGAAGGTAACAGAAAGTCCTACAGGATGGGATTCAGTGTTGTCTATCGCACGTCCTGCTTTCCCTGCTCCAGGGGAAAGCTATGCTATAAAGCAGGAAAGCGCATCATCTGCATTTTTCATGGCATAACCATGGTTACATGGTAAACATCATTTATATCACAGTATAAATCATATAGATATGCAAGGCATAGTTTCTGGGTAACCTGTACTAGTAATTTAGAAACTTTCTCCAAGCTCTTCCTGGGCATTGAAATTAGGCTGACTGGTCTTTTGTTTTTCTCCCTTCTTTCTAAGACAGTTGTCATGCTCACTGCTCACCTATCCTCTGGGACCTCACCTGCCATCCCTGAATTATTGAACGAAATGACTTAGCTGCTCAGAGCCACTTCCTTAAGCATTCGAGTTGATTCTGTGAGGTCCTGATAGGTCGGATGGATCCGTGTTACCTCCACACTGCTTAATCTGGTCTTGTCTCTCAGGGCTCTTTCTTCTACATCAGTTTTATAATTAATTGTGTTATCAATCTGATCACAATTAACCTTTTTTTAATCAAGATAGAAATTTCTTACTATCTTTCTGAAAATATAGTCCAGTTTTTGCCATCTATGCATCACAGGCTGTATGTTTTCCTTCCCAATGAAACAATAGGTTTGTTCTTCCCTTTGCCTTCCCCTTATTTTGAGTGATTTCCAGACCTTTCTTTTGTTGTTGTTGACTAATCTTCTTGGTTTCATTCCTTCACAGTTGGGCCTTTCATTTATTTTTTGTACTAAACTTGCAGCCTTCTTTTCCACTTCATGTGTAATTTTTTTTTTCCTGCCCAAATATTCAGGCTCTGAAAGCATTCCTGGTACAATCATTTTGGCCTCTTCCCTTGTTTTTTTCCTTTGACGCTCTGGTTTGCTGATATGTATTTGACAGACTTTTTCAGCAAGAGACAATATTTATTTCATTGCTACTGAGACTGTCTACCAAGGAAGCAGTATTATTTCACATTTGTTGCCTGCTTTGTCAACTCTGTTTCTATTTTGCTGTTCTTACTCCTTCACGTCTTTAAAAAAGTGACAGTTACTGCCACTGAGAAGTTGTTACCTTTCACCTTTAGATTTTCAGCATCTTTTTCCCATATTGCTTTTCTCCCCTCTTCTGAAATAAAAAATGCCTAAAAATTTCATTTATCACTAGGTCACATGCTGTTACATTCCTTCTCCAAGAAGTATTCAAGCCATTAAAATCCCCTGGGTCTCGCTTGGTCTTGTTCTCTGGATGCCTACTTCAGCTACCCAGAGAGCATGGCTCCCACTTTCCCCTGTGCCAGAACTGCCCTGTGGGATTCAGTTGCTGTTATTTTTTAGCTCGCTTGCCACCATACTCCTTCAAAAGTGGTCTGAAATTGTCCTCATGTTACACTCAGAATTCTGTTGTGTGCAAAATGGAGCAGACCGTGTGCAAAGGAAGTAATAAATTATTATTATCCAATCTAACTACAATGTGAAAGTTAATTAACAAACACTTATAATCCAAACTGATACAGATGAGACTCAATAACAATAATAACATTGGAATTGTTGTACAAGAAAACTCTACCCATTTTCTCTAGTGTGATGCTCACCCTGCCAGTGTCCCTCTGCATCCCGGGGGTGACAGGACCAGTCTCCCTCAAGCACAGTGAGGGAGAAGGTTACAAGTCGTCACCACCCTGAGCTCTTCCCTGGCAGGAGTGGGATGTCCATGGCGGAGTCTGTTCAGGCAGGTCGGGCACGAGTCCTTGGCCGTGGGACACTTGTGATCGCAGGGACACCCGGCGCGGGGCACCGCAAGCCCAGAGATGTCCTGAGACCCTGCGGTGTTGTGTCAGTCCAAAGCACGTGGTCTTCTGCTAGTGATGGCCAAAATCATACTGAGTGGGCTACAAGCCATTCGTGGCTTCTGGGAGGACGTGGGGTTAGGACCTTGGTTGTACTGTGCAGCAATCAAAGACTTCGTTACAGGAGACTCTCCCACAGCTGCTGGTGTCATAAGGATGCGCTGCTACCCAATATTGATCCCATTTCTGCCAGCAGGACAGAGAAGTCTCTACCTTACAACTAGGCAAGTGTCTGTGCTGGACCAGTCATGGCACTAAAACTGGACACAGAAGGGTGTCAGAAAAGACATATGTTTGTCTGGAAAATAACTTCTCCCCCTTTGAGCAGCAGCTGGGACTAGATGACCTCTGAAAGTCCCTTCCAACCTAAATTATTTTATTGTTCTATGAATGAAGCCTTATTATATGGATGACACCAGTATCTAGAAAGGAGCATGTGTGTGCCTGGAGTGGAAAACAGTCACCCCCAGAGGGACCAGTGCCAGGATCTGGACTGCAACATGCAGATCTGACAGGGAACAGCAGTGGATCTAGAAACAAAGATGTACACACGTCTCTAGCGTGATCACGAGTTATTGACGACACCTGAGCATGGCAGGCAAGGTCCACAACCAGCTGCCCAGACTGAAGCAGTTCCACTTGAGCCAACCCCACGGGGACAGTGAGGGCTCAGGGTGGGAAATCCAGGCTCCTGCAGCTACCAGCAGAGCAATTCTGGAAATGAGGTACGGGCTTTTTCTGCCTTACGGCTATGCACAGGACGCTAATTAATGTGCTTGGTTGTAATGATGAAGGACAGCACAGCCATGTCAGCACATAGTCCCCTCTTCTCTCCATCAGGACCTCAAGTTCTTCTGCATCACCATTCCTTCCATGCCTCACATTATGGTAGAGGCAAGTTCAGCTATCTTATCGGTGGGACTGCAGAAAGCAGAAAATAAATGAAGATGGACGAAGGCTTCCACTGAGACAACCATGCATGGCTGTAATGCAGTAGGTGGCATCCAATTGCCTATACAGACCTTGAGTGCCGTTTGAGATGCCCCAGGGTGTCCTGCCTGGCCTCCACTACCAGCAGAGAAGGGCAGAGCTTTCCCGTTGGTCCAGCGCCATAACTGCCAGCCTCAGGCGCCCTGGGGCATCTCAGATGGCACTTGGTGATACATTTAGAAAAGTGCTTCACAACTCCTCTGACCTCCAGGCCAGGTGGGCTGTCTGACTGCTTTTCTAAATATAGGCAGGTACCAGAGGGTATGTCTGAACTGTGCTGGGGCTGTTGTCTCCAAACTGTTCCAAAGCCAGAATTTAAAAAAGAAAGAATATTTCTGGGAAACTGCTGGGCTCAGAGGCCTGTTCATCTTGGTTTCATGAGAATGTAATTGAAAGCAAGGCTGGTTTTCACTTCATTTTGTGTTTGGGCTCATCTCCTTTGCCACAACTTCCCATAGCCCTTTTTAATGATGAGCACAAAAGCCTGTTTTCAAAGAACATCTTTTCCTGTGGATTTCGTCCTGATCCTAAAGAAAGGAGGCATGGAGTAGCACATAAGACATTAGAGTTTGCCACTTGGCAATGGCCTTCTCCTACTCTTTTCCTTAGCTTAACAATTTCTTAAGCCTCCTTTCCCTTTCAGATATCTTACAGAAGAAGAACAGTATATAGGATCAGCACTTCCTTTCTTGCTGTAAAGCCCAGAGGATGCCCTGTAGAGGTCTATAGTCAATAAGATGTCACACCAGCATGTATAGCTGAGGTCTACTACCAAAGCACAACCTGCAGATATTTGTCAATGGGGACTCTACCTCTTAACAGAGGTGCAAGCCTCCAGAACTCATTTCTAAGCTGGGAGATGGTATAATGGTTTCTGGGCCATCCCTTTGCTGACCGCCCAGGGGACTGGTATCACTTCTACTTGGTGTTTTCAAGCAGTTTGACTTGTCTAAATAGTTGCAAGGCTGTTCTCATTTTCAGATGTTTGCTTTTTTTGTCCTGATCTCGCCTCGGACAGTTACAGCTTCCCTCAGCAGCATGGCAGGCAAATAGGAAAGTCCATCGTGTTCTAAGTGGCTGGGATAAGCTTGGTGCTGAAAATAAAACTACACCGTAAAACGTGCCGTCCCCAGAGTGCAATCCTGAACAGACCTTCTGTATCTGTCCCCAGAGTGAAATCCAGCTTTTCTGAGTCCACAGATCTTTCTGTGCCTTGCAAATATACATGAGACTGAGCCTCCCTGCATCTGTTAATGCTGATGGCATGTGCTGGGCTGGTTGCTGCTGAAGCATTCACCTGGCTTCTCCACAACAGCCTATTTACACAAGATGGGGAACCCTTCCTATGTTTACAAAGCTTATATTTTGACTGGATTAGAAAGGTCTACTTATAGCATGTTTTACAAGTGCTGCTTAGTTCAGTGACTCCGGGAACACAGAGGTAATCTGTCGCATCACCTCATCTTTCACTAATGAGCTTTGTTTTGCTCTAGACATGTGCCCTGATGATTTGCAGTGGTCATAGCCATGGTCTCCCAGCTGGAGCATGGCATACACCAAGACCTGTTGACAATAAGGCTTCCTGCACACCTGTGTCTAGTAGCATCAAGGCCAAGGACTTGTTGCTTGTTGGCAACTTCTCAGCCTACTCTGAGTTGATGAAGCAACAAGTCATCATAGTTCAACCATGGAGCTCCTCCAGCCGTGCTGCACCATCCATCTGCTCTGAGGTAATGAGCGGGACAATTACCTGTACCTACAGGGGACCTCTGAAAGCCCATCACCTGGAGAAGGATATAAAATGATGGTATTACTGGTCAGGGCACTTGCACACACAGTGGGGAAAAAGTGGAGAAAAGGAGAGAAGTGGAGCTGAAGTGCCTCTGACCCTTATTTGCAGATGGGCCCTCTGCACTGCTGGTGTCTCCAGTTCAGGTGTGGACATGTTGAGACATCTGGTCTGCACCAGGCAGAGAAGGGCACAGGTGTGCACAGGGAGGGTTGTGACACCCTGGTGAGACCTTTCTTGAATGATTCCCATGTCAGCATGGTGGACAGCAGCTGGGAGGTCAGTGGAAGAGAAACAGCCTGTAGTGTAAAAATTAGGTGCAAACTGGTGCTGAGGGATGGGGGTTGTGTGACCTCAGCTCCCTCTCTCAGACTTGAGGAGATGTGACATGACTGCAGCTTGGTGACACATTAGCTTAGGAAGCAAAAGCACCTCTTTTAACACCTGTTTTATCCCATCTTGAAGCCATTAAGAAAGCTTTTCTGTTTTTCACTTGCCTGGTATTGCTGGTTTTCACTTGCCTGGTATCTGGTCTGGCCTCACGGACCTCTCCCTGCCTCATCCTCCTGTTGACGGTGCTGGCTGTCCCACCATGGAGCCCCTCTTCTCATGAGCTGCGTTCAGAGGCCACCCCCCAGACCCAGATCATTTTCCTGCACCAATGGTCTCTTTATAGACTAGATTTCATCTGAATGGTGGTGGGGTCTACTAGGCAGATTTGATGTGAATGGATTAGGGACTGACGGGCTTTATTACATGATAGATTAACACCTCTCTATCCTTCAGTACCAGAGTAATCGTGAACCATGGACAGCCCTGGAGGAAGGACTAGTAGATTTGGTTTGGGGTTTTTTTCCCTTTCCCCCCTGTTTCCTCCTTATTGTGACAAGAGAAAAAAGGGAACAGCAGAGGGGATGCTCGATTCCTCATCTGACAGTACCCCTGGAAGGTCACGGGAACATTAAATCGTGATGAGACTGGCACATTTTTAATTCTTTCTCATTACAGCCTCTGTTAAAGCTACATTACAATAATTGCTTTAGTTCTGCTACGGTATTTTCAGGTCTCTTAATGTAGCTGTCAGCTCAGTGTGCAGGAAAATAACACCAGCCAAAAAAAAAAAAAGGAAAGGAGAGGAAACACTCAAATGAAAGCCTGGTAGACTAGCAGAGAGGGTCCAGGACTGGGCCAAATTTTGGGTGAGAGTAGGAGGTGGTGAAGCCCAGGCTTGCCGGGGGTGCTGCTGCTGAGGGACCTCTATGAGCTGGACACAAGGTTTGGTTTCGCCCATCTCATACCACAGATTTCCTTAAACCTACCTCTGCTCAGAGAAATGGTGGGGTTTTACACTCCACAAGGTCTAGTTCAATGGAAAGGGGACACTGGTGGCATTTTGCATTTGCTTGCAATGTTTTGAAGCACCCCTCCATACCAGGGCTGCTATGGAGCACTCAGTCTAAAAGCCCTCTTTTGGGAACCAATATAGGATTAAGATACCTCTATGGATTCAGCGCAGGATAGGCATTTACTCACAAGACACAACCCATGGAAGGGGAGGATTCATCATCCAACCTGAGGTGCTTGCTCAGCTCAGCACCCTTCCCAGGAGCCGTGCTCTCTAGGATTTCAGCCTTGGTCCCTTCTGCAGCCACTCCTGGCCTTTTTGTTGCCATCCTCAGCCAAGTGAACCAGCTCCGGCTGCACTCTCCAGGCTTGCACTGCCTTGGCCGCCCCCCAGCTCCTCTCCTTGCAGCCAGCCAGCTTTGCCTCCCAACCCCTCGTGCTCCTCCACATCTGCAGCAACGCCCGCACCCCGACCCACAGATCAACAGCCCCTCGTGCAAACCCTCCCTCGAGCAACACATCGACCTCGCCACCCTCAAAAACACTGCCCGAACCACTGCTGCCTTCGGAAAACCACAAATACCACACAGGCACACCCTTAAAAACCAGGCATTCCTCCCTCCCGTAAGACCACGCTGCAGCTGCGGGCAGCGCTCCCTTCGCTTCCAAGTGTGCTTTGCTCCCCACGTGTGCTGTGCGTTCAGAAGCATGCCCACCAGGAAAACATGCCCCTCTCTCAAACCCACACCCTTCCACACGCAACACAAACACACGCTCTGGCACTTTCTCCATTCCCACAGCCATCCCTTATTCATTAAGGTCTCCACAGGAATTTTCAACTGTGTGAAGAATTGTTCATAATTAGTTAACAAGAAAGAAAAATAAAGTCTCCTAAGCTGTCAGCAATCCTCCAGAAAACCAGCAACAGATCTGAGCACCATTTGGTCTAATTAGTCTTGATATTTCACACAACATAGTTCTCAATTTTCAGTGGAGAAAGGGATAAAAAAAAATCCCTCTGAGGAGATCAACAGGAGTATTTTTGTAAAGGGATTGGGTGGCAAAGCCAAAGGGAACTCTTAATAAACAAATGTGCATTTATATTCCTTCACTGAATCTTTCACAACAGTTGCTTCATCTTCTGCTTCTATGGGCATGTGCAGGCCTGTGGTGGGGACAATCTGCAGCTGGCAGAAATCAAAATAGTTCTTCCCTCAATATATCCTTCTTAATTTTCTTTCCTGTGGTGAGGTTGAAGGTCATTGGTAATCAGCCTGTACCTCCCATCCTGCAGGATGGTGGTTCTCTTGGCAGAAGGGTGCTGAGATACCCAGCAGAGGATCCAGCTGCGTCATGCTCATCTCAACACCTTCATCGACCTCCGTAGACTGCAGCAAGAGTTGGGCTCTAAGGTATCTGAACAAAAATATGCAAAGCAAATGAAATCCACCTCCACAAAGAGGTACTTCTCAATCCACGTATGGCAACACCAGGGTTTCTCACATACTTGCAGGAGTCATCGGTAGAAGGTCAGGTTTTGTGGGTGACTACCTTTAATTGACCATAGCAATGGTGGTGTCCCATGGTTTGAAGCAAATTAACATGTTGTCTATGTGAGATGTGCAAGAGCAGAGTGTCTACGTCCCCTCTGCAGTCAGTAGAAAGAAGATGGTTGTCATCATCGTGTGAGGCATCTAAGACGGAGGCATAGACCCATCGCCTGTAGGTGCCAATCTCGTCAGTGATTGTGGAAGGAGTCTAGACAATTATCTAGGGATGGTATCCAACAATTACAACACAGAATCTGCCTCTGAGCATATCACCCTCATCTCTCTTTATCAGAAGAGACAGTCAGTGTGGGCAATGAAATTTAGTGTGATTCATCTCTTCCAGAGATGACATCCACTTTTCATCAGTTGAATGACAGCTTGAACTCCACTGATGATACTGACTCAATCTGTTGTCTGCAAAAGGAGCAGAAACACCTAGCTCAGGTGCAGACTTGCTCATTAAAAATACCCCAGGAGGAGAGAGGAATTTACCTGTGTAAACAAAGACGTTCAATGGCATTTGCGATGCTGTAGACAAGGATGGACATACAAACAGGCCAGCCTGTATGTTCACGAAGATCTCATCACTAAAGTCAATGAAACCCAGACCTCACAAAATGCTGGAATCTACTGTAGGGTGAAAACCCCCCACTTTTTAGTGGTTTGGGGTTTTTGTTGGATTTGGCAGGAGAATGGACACCCAGATCATGTGGAGACCCCTGCCTCACAGACTTTAAAGCTTAGGTGTTTGCATCTGAAGCTGACTCCCACCCTTAAGACAAAGCCCAACCATAGGACAAGATGCTTAAGTTTTAGATGGAAAGAGTCATCTGAGATGAACCCAGGACTCAATGTGCAAGACAGAGCACAGTGAGGGTTAGAGTCCAGTGAACTGCAGACCCCAGGTTGTTTAAACATTGGTCATAGGAATAGGATGGATGTTGTGGGAAATTAATTCACAGAGATATGTGAGCATCCAAGGTGTCCTGCTGATAAACATCCTGGAATCTTAAACATCCTAAGGTAAATGACAGTTCTGATGAACTCTCAGCTAAGAAACTGTACACATGTCCATCCACAAAAGAACTTCTGCAGGAAGTCCAAGTAAGATCTATGGACTTCACAGCTCTTATTCTGAGGGCTTCAAAAGGATTTGCGTTATACTCCTGAAATATTTTTAATTGATTTTTCAGTGGTTTTTTTTAAAGTGTTCAGAAAAAAAATCAAAGTATGTTGTTAATCGATCCCTTGGCAGCTCCAGAAAAACTGTGGCATGGGTTATGCTGAATGTTGGCGAACTTCAGAGAAAATCAGTCCTGGGATTAACGGCAACTTGGACCTCTTGCGGTATTAGGTCTGAAAGAAGCAATATGCCTATGACTAACCAATGGATAACCATCTTTGGCATCACTGCTGAAATATAAACCTCTTCCATCCTAGAGGGATGGTAGGTCTCATAGGACTTTAAAAAAAGGAGCAACATGAATTTGTTTCTCCAGACAGAGCAACTGAGGCCCAAAGATGAGAGGCCAGCAGGTAATTTCTGAGCAGTGAAGAGCAATGTTGAGGTGCCCACTCACCTCTTGGGCCACCTGATGAGCACTTAGCATGCCAGGTTGCAGAAGCAGACTGGCTCCTAGCCTATGAATACTCATGGGAATCCCCTATTCCTTCATGAAGTAGCAGTCATGCTGACACTGGAATAAGGAGTGCAGAGAGAAAACAACTGTTGTCTTCTACCTTCAAGTCAAGACCTGTATCCTGACTTGGGATGATTGGATACTGCAATTTTTAGATGAGAGGTAGAAAAGACAAAAGTTACAAACTACCAAAGTCACATTTCCAAAAGTGTTTTCAGTCCTATTTTTAAGCATATTTCAATAGTTAAGAGGAAAGATGATCATGTAGTGGTATTTTCAAGGTGTTTAGACAGTTTTAAAAATCTCAACTTTAAGCTCTTAAGACTTATTATGACCCTAGGAGTCCACTGTCTCCTGGTAGACTAATAATCATTAGTTCAAGAAGCATGGTCACAGGGTGTGCGATGGGGACAAATTTAAAGATTCCCCATTCAACCTTAAATATGGGAGAGCAAAGAGGAGCTGACTGTTTTATTCAGAGCCTTCTCCATGGCACTGGGGAAGGAGAGGATTTTCATGGAAGTAAAGGCATTAGCAGGGGGAGACATTTAGCATCTGGATTGGAACCTGACTGCAAGTTTAGCAGCTGTTTTTACCAAATGGGAGCAAACCTCTCCCAGAACAAATGAGCCTTGGCATGTACAAAGCTAAATCTTGAAGGAAAAAAAAAAAAAAAAGAAGATAGTTGATATCTAAAACTGGCCTGCTCTCACCATCAATGATCCTGCAGGGAATTTTGCAGTCATCAAGAGGTTAATCTGGGTACTGACTGTCCAACTGACTCAGCCTCCCTGCTCCTCTGCAGTGGATATGGTAAACTTTTACATTTGCTGTCCTCAAGTATGGTATAGCACAGCTAGGGACCGGTAATGGATCTCAGCAGGAAACAGCTGTGTTCATCTATTGCTTTGTGGATGAAAAATGTTGCCTCAACCACACAGAAGAAACTGAATCCCTCCTCACTGCAAATCCTTTGTGACCCCTAATGTTTAGTAGCTGTAAGGCAATTTTTCTGGCTCCAATGGGGGAAGACCCTGAGGCTGTAAGAGGAGAGACAGAGCAGTAGAAGAGACACCATACTTATCACTGGCTGTAGGTATCACCCAGAAATGGTCAACACTGCACTTCTACCCACTCCATCCTCTGGCACAAAAGCCAAAGGAAGTCCCTAAACATCATCTGGTGTTGCTGTCCAATACCAGAAATGGTAAATGATGCCTCAAAGGGGGAAGTGTCTAGGGATGCTCTAGGGGTAGGAAGCAGCATCAACCACCACCTCTACCCTGGTACTTGGGGTGGCTAAGCCATGGCTACAAGTGACTGCAATAAGCTGCATAGCCTCATTTGCTAGCCATTGTTTAGGCCAGTGCTGGGAGGACCGTGCCTTTGTGGCTTCTCTGACACCACAGAGTCGTTCCTGCTCCTGGCCAGGAGACTCAACAACATGGTTTTGGCTACGCTGCATTTGGTCTTGAATGGTTCAGGGACATGGAAGAGCTGAGGGACTAAAGGCAGGTGCAACTCTCCAAAGTTGCACTCATAAAACCAAAACTGCTTCCCAGCACTCCATGCATCTTCCTTCATCATCAGCTTTGCCTGTGCAGTTCTGAAGCCATATCATCAGCCCATGTGCTCTCATGAAATGGAGTCCACTTGTGTTGGGCCATCATGGTAGCTGAGATGCACCTCCTTGGATTGCCTCCTTTGCAGCCTGAGAAGCAGCAGGTTATTGGGAAGATCTGCAGAGGCTTTGCTCAGTCCAGCTGGGATCTTCTCTGCTACAGCTCTAGATGTGAGAGGGGGTCTGACTAGACAGCATGGCAAAGAAAAGCTCTTCACTTGGTTTCACACCTGCTTCTAGAATTCAGATCTCCTCTGCTGGAGCAGAAAGGATGTTTTTATGGTAACATTTATCATTTTGGGCAGCCCAAGCGCTAGAGAGGGATGTGACACACATTGGACTGGGCTGGGCCATAAAAGGCGTGGCTATGCAGGATCAGTCCCTGCTGCGGTCTTGGGAGCCAGTCACAAAAAAACACTTGAGCACAGGATTTCCAAGAACCTGAGACTGCTTTTCAGATCAAAATGCATACTGTCCTTTTCCTCCTCTTGTCCCAGTAAGCCATCTGCATATGGGGAGAGTCCTTTTTACTTCTTCTCCTTCATCTTCATCTTCATCTTCATATTATTATTATTGTTGTTATTGTTATTGTTACTGTTGTTGTTGTTTAATTTATCTTATCTTACTCATTAAAAACAGTTGCTCTTAATAATTGCTGCAGGGAGAAGTTCAGAAACAGGTAACAACTGAAAACAGAGATGGGGACCAGGAAGAAGAGAAAAGAAGGTGATGGTGGAGAATGGAGAAGGGGGAAAAAAGAAAGAGTCCAGATATTCCCAGGGAAGAATATGAACAAAGAATATTTAATGGGCTTTTGTAAGTCAATCTTACTTTACTTTCCAAGAGCATCTGGAAAAGGGAAACATTCATTCTTTTTGGAGAAATTTAAATCCACAGGGTCTGTGGGAGAGACACCCCCACCTGGGGAAGAGCGATCTGGTGCCAGACTTCCCTGGAGGCTGCTTGGGTCTCCTGTAGCAGAGGAATCTAGCAGGAAGGAGACGAGGGTGAGATGGAGATGTCCCTCTGCGGTGCCCATCTGCTCCCATCTCTCCAGGGACCGGTTGTGCCCCATAGGGGATGGATCCCTGCCGAGGGCACAAAAACTTCAGGTATCCCAGGCCAGACCTAGTGCAAGCAAAGGGCTGGGAGAGGAAAGGAGTGAGAGCGAGGAGCGTGGCGTTGATGAAAAGCCATGTTGTTTTCTGGTTTTCTGGTCATCAGGGCCAAACCTCCATTTGTTGGCCCTTCAGCTCAGGACACTTCCCTTCCTCATCCTCAAGGGCAGGCTGGCCACACTACATAAGAGGGATACAATATCTCCTCTACCCACCAGAAATCAGTGCATACCCTGTTAAGGTAATTACCCATCTCTTTCCACTTTCTACTGGAGCAGCATCAGGAAGCCCATCCTGGGAACCCACCTTGCGTTTCATCCAGGTCTGCAGCCTGGTTTCTGTCTGTCTACCCACAGCGACACCACGCTGACGGCAGCTGGCGCAGCGGCGTCTCCCGTGAGCCCGGCTCCAGCCCGGAGGAGTTTGGCTGCCGAAGGCAAGCGTGGAAGGGGACAGGGAGGCGGCATGCATCCCACATGGCCCTGGGATGGTGCTACTGTTAGATGAGGAGCAAACGCCATGGGAACGGCCTGGGGCCTCAGGGAGTCTGGAAGGGCTTTTCCACATTTATGCCACATATCCAGCAGCTATAACTCAACTTATGCAAGGAAACAGCTTTCCGATAGAGGCATTTCCTTCTACAGTCATCCAGAACTGTAAAAAACCCAAACCATTGCACTGGGAAAAAGGTTTCTTTTTCTTTTTCTTTCTTTCTTTCTTTCTTTCTTTCTTTCTTTCTTTCTTTCTTCCTTCCTTCCTTCCTTTCTTTCCTCCTTTTAGTCTTTTCTTTCCTTCTTTCCTTCTTTCCTTCTTCTTAATTTGTTTCCTTCTTAATTTCTTCCTTTCATAATTTCTTTCCTTCCTTCCTAATTTCTTAACTTTTCTTTCTTTCTTTGCTTATTTTCTTTTTGTCTCTCTTTCTTTCTTTCCTTAATTTCTTAATTTTCTTTCTTTCCCTCTTTCTTTCTTTTTTCTTTCTTTTTATTACTTTATGTTTTATTCAATCTTTTTCTATCCCCTCTTTTCCCTATCCCTCTTACGTGTCCCATGAAGTGTACCCTGCCAGAGGATACGTTGACAGTCATAGTAGGGAGTAGGACTGAGTGCTTTATGTGCCCTTGTCACCAGCAGATTAATGAAAGCTGGGAGGACAGAGGGGGGTCACAGCACGCTCAACCATGACTGGATCCCACTACCACCCACCTCTCCACCACAGTGATGATTTCTGGCTCAATCTCTCACCCTGTCAAGATGCACAACAAATGGTGAGGACTGGTGATAAAAAGGACCCTGTTCATTAAACGAAAGGCTATCACAGCCCATATCCATAAGATAGACTCATGTCCCTGGGTTTTTCCCCATGATGGGGTTGTGGTACTGAGGAGGCTGGATGCGATTTGGGCTTTCCACACCTAATTGTTTAGGCTAGCACAGCCTGGCTTTGTTTTGCAGGTCCCTTTGACAGAGTCTTAGAAAATACGTCTTCATTTCTAGAAAGACAAGTATTATACATTTCCTTGCACGCAGGCATTTTGTGCCATTTGAAATGCTCTAGGCTAGCAGATGTAACACAGCCTATGAGACTCCCAAACCCATCAGAAATTGTACTGGGGCCAGGTAGGAAACGGGATGTCTAAAATACTATCCAGCACCTATTTGTAGACAACCCAAGGGCCTGGCTTCTGCCATGCTCAGAAATGGTCATGCAAATTCTTCCCCATGCTGGAAACTCTCCTGCCATTTGATTTGCACAATATTGCTTCAATTTTCACTGTGCCTGGCAGGAGGGACATCTGAAGTCACGCCTGAAAGTCGTAACAGCTTTCTTCACTTAAAGAGTGCCATCACCATGGCTTTCTTCAAGACTTTCTGGCAATGGGCAAATAAAAATGTCAAGGGGCAAGAGGATATTCTAAATAACTAAGGTCCTTATTGACATGCAAATCGATACAATAATATGGGATGAATTCATGATGCTTGTTCAGGATCCCCAACATCAGTTCTGTGGTATTGCCTGTACCTCTTCGCAGCATTTTTAGACCCAACCAAAATTTATGCAGAAAAATCAATCTGTATTGTAACTTAGTGGAGAAGTGGAGAGAAAGCAGGGAAAAACTTGACTTTAGGGACTTGTTTGGGTAAAATGATGCATGTGTGACTTTCCCTTGCAAATCTGCAATTTATTATCTCCACTCCAGCTGTTTGCTGTCTGGAAACCTGAGAAGGAATTTGGATGTCTTGCATCTAGGGAGCAGGTGGATTTTGGAAAGGACACCGAGGTGATTGAGGTGCTCCCGAGACCCAGCCCAGTTTCCCAGGAACAGCTGATCACACACTCCAAGACTGAATTTTCCCTGGAGGTGGAAGCAGCAGAGGGACTGAAGAATGAGGAATTGCAAGAGAAAGTAGATGAGGAGGAGGAAAAAAAATAGCCATCAAAGACCTTTCCAAAATACACATCTGTTAGGAGGGAGCGTGGAAAAGATGGTGATGATAATGATGGTGATAACAACAACAACGACAACAATAATAATAATACAATGGGGACGAGGGTATTTATTGTGAACCCTTCCCTCAGCACCAAGCAAGGAGGCAGCTGCCCAGAGCAGCCAAGCGCCTGAGACCCTGTTGCCTACTGGCCGAGCTGGGGGAAGGCATGCTGCTGACCCGGGGAGAGGTGCAGGCACCACCATCCCCACCACTCCTGCTTGCCAGGGGCAACGGGAACAGCAAACTGGAGTCTTCTACCATCTCCTACCTGGCTCCGAATCCCTCCTTTTCTCCCTTGTCCCTCCGGCAGCAACAACTTGGCTGATGCTCTGCTCCCTGCCACATCCCGAGCTCTCTGTAAGGAAGGGAAAGGTTCCTGGTGACTCCACGGTTTGCAGAGCACAGCCCAGGTGACAGATGCAAGAAGAAAGTTGAACGAGAGAAACAATTTGCTCAGCAGAGCATCAAAAACAAATATTCCTTCGCCACTCTTATCGATTCCGCACCTTCTCCAGAAGTTAGTTACTGTCATTTAAATCACTTTATCCTGTTAATCCACCAAAGGCAGCTGAGATCAGGATGGGTTAGCACAGAATTTCAAATATATTATTGGGATATTTTCTGTGAAGACAAATAGACCTTAAAGTGCCTTAATGTCTAATGGCAGAATGCTGTGCTTAATTAAGCAGCTACAGGGGCCATTTACAAATGTGATTTCTGGATTGATTATCTATAACTCTCTCTGCAGCCCCTATTAACAGCCTCCTATGAATAGGATTGTTTCCTATAAGTGTCTTATCTAGGAAGATGGGGGGGGCTGCATCTTATTCCGAAAGATCAACCTGAAAATATCAACTAATCAGCAACAAGCGTTGATAGGGGCAGCAGAGGAGGTATAAATCTCCTTGGGGGCTTGTGGGGGGAGGAGAGCAGTGATGAATCTGCAGATTAAAAGGCTGTTGCATTACCATTGAGAAAGGGTGTAATGTGTGTGTGTGTCTTCTAGTGTAATTTTGCATTGATTTCTATGGAGCTATTCTGCTGTAAACCACCTGTTTTCTGCCCTTAAATAATCAAGTTTTATAGTCCCCCATGAAGAGGGGTGGCCAGGAATAGAGTTTGTTCTTTGTCTTTCCATCAGTAACTGCTAGCTTCCTCCTGTTACATACGTTTTGAAGAACAAGATTTAGACAAAATTGTGCAAAGGCTTGTTCCCAGCATGGCAAAAGCATCCAACTAAAAGGAGAATCCAGCACGTAGGGCACACAGACACGTGTCCAAAGGACTATGACAGTCACAGTTATGTGGGGATACCAACAACCTGGTTTCCTGTGGTGCTATCCGCATTTCCCGAGTTTGCTCGTAAATGCACACTGGCTAGCAGGGTGACTGAAGTCCTGAGGACTTGCAACACAACTTCAGCTGCTATTCTTGCCACGCCAACCCATCACTCACTCGCATTGCACAGTCTGTTCGTAGCGTGGAGCTGCTGAGCAAGAGAGAGCTGTTAGCAGGGGTGTCGTGACGGTGAGGTGCAAGCGTCAGGTTATAGGGCAGACTAGCTGCATTAGGAGAAACTTCACAGCAACATGGCATTTGGGCTTCTCTCCCACTCCAGGATCCCACAGGATAGCTCAGACTGGCTTTGTAATGTGTGTGGGCAAGACATCCTGGCTTTGCATGCTTGCCGCCCTGCTAATTACAGGATGGCAAAAACCTCTAGCAATGAACAGGCAGAGAGAAGCCTCCAGACCCCCAAAGGCAGGTTTTTTTGGGGAAAAGGGGGCATGTTCTGCTCTGGAAGGAACAGCCTTGTGCCCACTCGGGTCAGGGCAGCAAAGGTATCATCTCTCAGCTGAAGGATGGTGCCAGCCCTCTGCCTTGGCTTCCTCCTGGCTGCAGAGCTGGGAGGACTGGGGAGCTGCCTGAGGACAAGGTCTGCCACTTTCTGACTCTGCGAGTGCCCTGGGGAGGAGGGAGGAACAGCAGCACACACAGACAGGCAGAAGAAGAAGAAAGGGAAAAAAAAAAAAAAAAAAAAAAAAAAAGATGTCAATAATTTAAGAGACAAAGCTTCTGCCATGCAACCCAATCTATTTCAGGCGCCTGCAGCAGGTTTTGGACACCTTGATTAATCATAACTCGCTACATATTATTTCCCTATAAACAAACTACAATGTTACTCATATAAACAGCTTTATCTTGACAGCTGCAAAATGCCAGGATTTAATGTCGAATGAACAGAGTTTCACCATATGGTACCACTCCGGGCCTGAGACGTTATAATCCACAGCATATTGCCTTCCGGAAACAGCGATTACAAGGAAGGCCTCTCTCCCCTCTCCTTTTAATTGCATTTGTTGTCTCTAGTTCATATTGTCTCTTTTTTTTCCTGACAGCTTAGAATAAATCAGTCTCTCG
>JAVJGG010000005.1:3229091-3288386 GCA_035590195.1 Aviceda cuculoides | reverse complement strand
AAAGGGGTTTGACAAGGCACTGAGGGTTTGGGTAGCTCTTCGTAGGGCTCAGGATTGCAAGATCCATCCTAGCTGATTTTATCTCCCAGCCCCCTAACCCACAGGCTGGCGGATCAGAAGGACCTTCATGGTTATGTCTACATTAACTAGAATTGCCAGATGGCTCATGCAGTGGAGACTTTTCATCTCCTGCTTGCTAATTCCCTTTTCTTTGAAAAAATAACACGGGATGGCAATATTAACTTTTGCTTTTTCCTGCTTCCTGTCTGAAACTAGAGGGCCTGAATCAAGTTCTCCACTCCTGGGGACCCACTGTTTTTGTTTTTCCTGTAAGGAGATGTGAAGGGAGATGTGAACACAGGCAGGGTGGCTAGAAGGCAGTGCCTGGGTGCAAGAGGGTGTAGGCTGTGATGCTCTGATGAGAGCTCAGTTCTTCCTTGGTCTCAGGAGAGGAGAAATTGGTTGGTTTACATGTGTCCCTCCCATGCGAAAACTTGTGCCTTGGCTCTCCCAGGCCCAGACTTGAGCTCTCTCTCAAGACCTAGCCCCAGTACTGCGTGGAAAATGCAGCAGTACTGCTCTCTGGTCTTGCACAGGAATCATGATACAGGCACCCTCTGGTGTGCTGGTGGGCAACAAGCAAAGGAAATCCACTATATCCTTCATTTTCCAGCATCAGGTAAGACAAGTCTGGAACTGTAACTCAACCCTGGCTCTGAAGCAGCACCCAGGGAACACACGACTATATTAAAGTGACCCAGGCTAAGTGGAAACCAACCAGGTAGCCACCTTCCATGCAGGATCTCTAGCATCCCTCTGACATACAATCATAGAACCATTCAAGTTGGAAAAGACCTTTAAGATCGTCGAGTCTCACCGTAAACCTAACACTGCCAAGTCCACCACTAAACCATGTCCTAGACATCTCTGCCTGTATGTCTGTATTTGCTGTCCCTGGGTTTTGTGCAGGTTTCAGGTGGCCATCCTTTGTGACTAAGGGAGGGAATATTTTGTATTTTTTGCAAAGGTTTTGTTTATTTGGATGTGTGATTGTCATTTGCAGCTACTGGAAAGGAAGAAAGTTTTTACAGCTAAGCTCTTACAACTCCTCTAGGCTCTCTGAAGATTTGGATGCAGTTTCTGGTTCTGTTGCAGAATTCCTATGTGACCCAACTCATGCAATTTTTATAAGTTTCATTTTTTTCCCATCTGAAAAAGGTATATAAACAAGATAGCTGGTTTTCTCTCTGTTCCATTGCTCTTCATGTGTATCTGTGCTGGTTCCTACCTATTGCTCTGGCAATGGCAATGTTACATCCCTTTGGGGTGCATATAACCCCAAATTTAGGTTCCTTTCTCTGACAGTGATGTTCACCTTGCAGTCCCTTTTTATGCTATAAATGTAGGAATCTGCATGGCCTTTGGAGGCAGGACAGGAAAATCATGGGGTTAACTAGCAGCAGAGAGATTAGCCTTGATATTAGGAAGCACTTGCTAGGCACAAGGAGAAATGAAGAGGGTTATTCTGATCCTTGCAGCAATCCTGGTCACTGCTTTGGCAGGCAGCATAGCCACCACCCAGAACTGTGCATGGACAGGCAGGTGGGAAAATCCATCCTGGACCCTGCAACTGAGCCAGTGACTGGAATAGACAGATAGTCAATAGGTCTTGAGTTTCAGAAGGGTGCACCTTGTTCATGAAACAAAGTCAGACATCAGCAACATGCACAAAATTCAAGGAATCATTGAGAATTGGGTTGGGCAGGCACCCACGAGGTCATCTAGACCGCTCTTGACTTGAGCCATGCTTTTATCCATTGTTTGTCCAACCTCCTTCTAGATCTCTGGTGATTAAGGGGCCTTACCCTGTTCCAACACCCTCACGCCCTTGTCCTTAACTAGTCTTTCCTCATGGGCTAAATCTCCCGTGCTGCAATGTAACCCTCGAATTTGCTCTCTCATCCCCAGTCTCCATGAAAAGGGTCCACATTGCTCTCATGAAGGTGCCTGAGGGCAGACTGAGACATGGTACATTTTGTAAGCCAGATCTATGTCATAAGTCAAATGATGGAAAGGCAGATGGTAATGCTTTGGGTTCAATAATTCACATTAAAGCACTTCTTTGTTACCCCTTTTACCCCATAAATCTGTAACTCAGTGTTAAAAGGGGAAAAAAAAGGTTAATTGCCCACTTGTCCAAGTGGAATAGTGATGGGGTTCATCTTCCCCTATTTCAGATGACTAATGAAAGCATCCACAGCTCAAATACATGTCTTTTATGCAAAGCAATTGCTGCACAACTCATATTAGGAAAATGACACAAACATAAAGAACTGGAAAATCACTGGGACCATTTTCCTGGCTATGAGGCAATGACATCTTGTTATCCTCCTGCCTCTAGATGTGGTGCAATGGCTTTTTCCGTGCCCAGCATGTGAGCTGCTGGGGTGGGAGCAGGGTGTAAGTTACGGCAGCTCATAATGTAGTATCTAACCTGTACCACTGATGAGAACTGCCTATTTCAAGACCAGTGAGATACCTCCAGTGAGATATCCCAACATGAGGAACTGAATTTGCTGATGCCTACTCTGCCACGGGAGCAGCAGAAAGCCAGAAATGGACAAGTAACAGTACAGGTCCAGTACCAGAGATAGATACACGTCAAGGGTGAAACATGGCTGGTTTGTGAAAGCAGCCACATGAAGGTTCAAAACAGCCGATGCTGCAGGCTGCAGCCATGAAATTTGTGTTGGAATACAACCAAAACATCAAGTTTATGGATAACGATTGCACTGGATTTATGGTTCATCTGCAGAACAGTGCATTAGCAACCTGGCTGGACCCCGGTCCAGCGCTGACATTGAAAGCCTTCAAGCACTACAGCAGCTAGGGACTTCATCACGGAAGAGATAAGTGCCGCTTTGCTCTCAACAGTCTTAAAAACGTTGAACAAAGCAGTTCTGCTTGGCTAAAGTCTCCCTACATCACTGCAGCACTCCTTCCTTCCTTGTCCCTTTTGATCTATTTTACAAAGAGTAATTAAAATCCACAGCCAAAACATGAAATAGCTGGGGCAGGATGACATTCTTCCCATTAGCAGCAAGGGGTGAAAGACAGCAAGGGAGGCTGACGGTGCAGACGGGGGACAGCAATGAGTACGGAGCCCGGCCACATCCTGACGAATTGCAGCTTGATGTCTCTGGGCCATCTGGAGCTGGTCTCCTCCCGACATGCTGCGGGGTCCCAGGGCCAGAAGGGGAAAGAGAGCTCATCTCTGAGAGGCAGTTAAACGGATCCAGGGCTGGCTGAAGTGGTATCGACACGCGGTGAGACCCAGACAACCACAGGGAGTGAAAACTGCCCTTGGAGTATGGCTACGAACAGCAGATAACCATTCCCACTACAGTGCAAGGAGGCTGCTCTGGGTAGGGGTGGAAACTCGGGCTCGTTTGATGAATCTGGCAAGAAATAACCCCTGTGAAGAGAATTGCAGCCTAGTTGCATGACAGCCGCGTGCGCAAGCAGGTAAGGGCACGGACCTGAGTGCTCACTAACAGCCACAGACGAAGAGACCACCTTGCTTTGTAACCCTTGTAGTTCACTCCTTAGCTATCCAACCCACCCAGCCCTGGGTAGATTCCCCAAAATCCTTGGCTTGAACAGGTGCTGAGCACCCAAACACCAGCGACAGTCAATAGGACTAGAGCTCAGCACCAGGAGAAAGGAAGCCCTGAGCGTGGCTGCTGCTGAACGGCTTGGGGAGATTCCATTTGCCCATCAGTCCTGGGTTAATTAACAAGTAACTCTTTACAAGGCCAACCTTTTCCCAGTTACTTGGACTTCCCTTGTAAGCAGCGGGAGAAAGGAGCACTTCTAGACACCTTTCACCGCATCCTGCGGCGACTGCCTCAAGGGGAAATGATGAACTGCGCCTTATATACTGGAAAAAAGGTCTGAGGGTGACTGGTTCAGGCACAAGCTCTACTTTGTGGCCAGCTGATGTCTAAGGTTAGACAAAATGAATTCCATCTGTAATAACCACGCTGGGCTACATCCAGCCTCAGCCACGCTCACCACTGGAGCTGCTGCCTAGCCTTGCCAGACAGGTTGTGGGTAATTGTCCAGGACTCTTTTCAACAATTTTGCTGCTCTTTTCTCTCTTCCTGGCAATAGATGAAGTTGTTATCTTAAGCGTAACACATTTGCATACAAATGGAGGTCCATGTTATGAGCAACAAATCATGTCTTGGCTCAATTAGAGTAAATATACACACACCTTGTAACTGCTGTCCCTAGGGTATCCACGTATCAACAGCTGCCAGCTATGTAAAAGTGTCTGTATTTGAGCACACTGTGGGAAAAATACTGCCTGTGACCCACATGTGGGTAATTCTTGTTCAACAGCATGAAACAATGTTCAATAAAGTTCATCCCCCCCAATTCACTCACTTCCAAGCAATATACTTCACCATTATTGAGAATATTAAGAACCACAGCAGCATGCAACCTGTTAAACCTTAATTAAAATTGAAAAAATTCATTTCTCTTTGAAATGTATAAAATCTAAATGTAGAATCCATAGATGCCATAAATTATCCAAAATATTTTGTATCTATGTATGTATATTTAATGGAATCATTATTATACCCAATTACCTTACAAATCTTTTAATATTTCATTCAACAGGTAAACTATTCATACATTTTATGCATAATATAACATTAATTCAGCATCAACTCAGTCTGCACACATGCCTTCAGATTTGCTTTCATTTGCATATTCTTGAATTTACACAGTAAGTTTTGCTAATTAATTTTTATCAGGAACCCTATAAAGCAATGCTGTATTCTCACTCCTCCAAGGATGCTTTGTGCAGTCGTCTCCTCCCAGGGAATGATTTAATAAGAGAGAAGGCTTTTCCTACGAAAGTTAATGGGGCTTATAAATTCAAAGCTGAGTATTTCTTATGGCTTGGGTGGCTTAAACAACGCAAAAGTTGTTCTCTGGCCTTGACTTAATACAAGGGGTGAGTACGTATCCCTGTAAAGAGCTTCCTGTGAAGAATAGAATCCCACCTGATTTCAAAATCACCATTACGAAGTCTGAATATTTGTTCTGGTGTTTGGTAAAGCATTAAAAGTAGTATCAGGCCAGAGAGAGACGTTAAAAAACAAAACCTCCATGTTCTTTGAATCTTTGTATTGTGTTTGGAAACTCTTAAAGTGATTGCAGACTTTCAAGGTTGCATAGTCAAAAGAAGTTGCTTGTGTGTTAGCTTGTAGAGGTCAATGTTGTAAGCCTGTGGCATTCAGCTTCAAAATCATCATAAAATCTAGGGGAAAAAAATTGCTTTAGCTGCCAGAAGAGTTCCAATTATTCTTTTCATAACCAGTTATAATACAGTTATGCAATCGCCTTATACTTGAATGCAAGCTTTTAATAGCAATTTCATCCTTAAAACTTAGAAACATTTAAGTTGGAAAGGACCTTTAAGATCATTGAATCCAAAATCAGCTTCAGCAAAATCAGCTGAAGTCCCTGTAAATCAGAACAGAAGCATTCTCCTTCCCTTATGATTGCAGTTAATTAACATAATGCACTTTCTGCCTTCCAAAATGTTAATTTTGTCCACCCCCCTGAATTTCGCAACAATTCACCAAAGATTAATCACTAAAAGTAGCACTTCTATTTAAAACTAAATAAGCCAGTGCCATTACAACTTCCCAAACACTACCATTAACACTCAATACGAACTGGTGAATCTTGAGTTGAGTCCCACCATGGGGCTCAATCCACAGATGCTTACATGCAAGTAACTTGAGTCACTACCTCCAGCTGAGCTGAACTCTCCTCTTACAGGCAGTGGAGTAAAATAAGCGCCTGCCTTAACCTTAACTCTGCATTTGGGTGAGATGAATCATGCCCTGGAAGCGTCAGGATCCCTCCAAGTACTACAAAGTGAGTCGAGACAACCGGCTCACATGTGAACACGCATAGTCTACATTCAGTCAAATGAATCCCACCCAGGTCTTCAAAAGGTTTGTCCTCATTTGTCCTCATTTTTCTCTGTCTGAAATCATGGGAGGACCTACCAGTCTTGCGAGATTTTGTCTGAAGGTGATGGGCATCCTGGGAGATAACTTTTAAGCAATGTAGTAACGCCGTGTTGATAATAGAAATGTTCCCTTCGTGCTGTCTGAGCTGCACTGAAGAACTCAGAATGAAAACAGAAGCAAAAAGCTGACCTGTCCCATTCCCTGATCCAGGCAAAGCTGCTTGATGCTCCCTCTGTCATGCTGAGCATGATCATGCCGTGAAACACTGTTTTTTTCATTAAGACCAGTCTCTGTAGTTGTCAAGCAGTGTGATATAGACACCCTGATGTCTGCTCCTCCTTCTCAAACTCCTCCCTTTAAAATTTGCTCTTTTCCATGCTTTCTGACTGATGTTTCTCCTTGGGTGATCACTGATGGGAATTTAGAATTGGAGCTTTTTAACTAAGAGCACCATGGAGCACAGCAGCGAATGACCCATTTTTGGCTGTGGCAAAACTATGGATAGATGATACTAGAATTAAATTTGGACCAGGAAGCGGGAAGTAAAGGTTATTTCTTTAGATGTCGGTAAGGAGAATGAATCAGTCACAATTACTTAAGGAACCTCAGGGAACGGTTCAGGCATATGTGATGCGTGAAGGCAGATCTAATTGGGGTGATTTTTTGGGGAAGAGGTTCATAAAACGTGCCTGTCTCCATAGTAACTGAACACGTAGGAGTGCACTTGGTCTGGCTGATCACTGGAGTCCTCAGCATGTGACTGTCCATCTCTTAAATAAAGCCTAATTGGTTGTTTCTGATCTTTTTTCTTAGGCAGGCGTCTGACTCTCTTCTACAAATGTTACACACAAATTATTTCCTCCACCAAAATACAAAAATCTGTGCTTTCCAGAACAGATCCAGTCTGCTGAAAGAAGTGCAGTGAGGGTAGCCTTAGACATTCAATCCCTTGGTCTCCAAAGAAAACTTTCTCTCCTGTGTTTATCATGCACTAAATCTTGTCCAGATGTGGCCTATTTTCTAGAAACCATTGGACCAACACATATAGGGTATGAATCAAGCAAAGTAATCACGACTTTGCCTTGAATCTGAGTACTACATATATGTTTTTCATTTGTTAATTGAATTATATCCCCACATGGATCATCACCATGACTGCGTGAGTCTCTGTCAATTAGCAAGTCAAAACACAAACCAATGGAAATGGATCAATAGAGAAAGCAAAAGGCTAACTTCACTTTTGCAGGTATTGTTTCCCAGTTACTTGTTGTGGACTGGCAAATACAGGAAAACATGGAAATATAAATGATAAAAATAGTTCTTTTGCAGTTTCTAAAAACAAAACTCTTGAAACTTTTTGTTTTGGAGGAGCAACAGAGGTGCATTGCAGTATTATTCATAGCTCTTCATATAGATTGCTGGATTAGGGCAGTTAATTATTTTTCAACATTAGCCCATAGATAAAATCATACAGATTTAGAGGGCAATACTTTGAGTATTGCCAACAATATATTAGTTCCTCTTTCAACTGATAAAATAATTAAGGGCTTGGTTGAAAAGAGCATGTTTCTCTCTGTGGCCACTGGTGCCTGAAAGCATGAAATTTCAAAATGTTTCCAATAGTTGTTCATTGAAAGGGGAATAATCCATTTTCTGCCTGATTATTTTCAAGAGAGCAATAAAAACTGTATTAGGAATATTTAAAAGTATAAAAAGTGCACTACACTCGAATGGTTTGAACTTTGGCAATGCACCATCATTTGCAGATGATAATGAAAATGTTAACCTTAGGAGAAAACCATTTTGTCTACAAATTAATGACAAATAAGAGGAATATTAGCTTCAGACTACTTGCTAAGTTCATATGCTGCTTCCTACAGCAAAGTATGCTATATATAAGTTGTCATTTGGTTCTGCAGGTTGTATAACTAAGTTTTAAATCATTTTTCCTCATCTGGCAAAGGGTTTCAGAATGACAGAAGACACTTAATAGCTCTTACTGTAGAATATATGAAAACACTGAGGATTGTCACTATTAAATGGATGGCTGTACAACCTGAGTGGGTCTTAAGATGTTTTCCAGTTATTAGAAATTAACTATTATTGCAGAAGAAGATTGCTCAGTTATAATTTTCAAATTCCTGAAGGATGATGAAGATAGGGATGATACTTTCAGGAACTGGAAACTAGCTGCTTTTATTTCCTTTCACAAAAAGTTAAAAAGCTTTTTGGGTTGGGGAGAGGGTGGTTGTTTTTTTTTTTTTTTCTTTAATGGCACAGTCATAAAAGTAAAACAATCTGATCTTGTATGAGAAGAAATTTATGATATAATGAGTTCACTGGAGAGTAAAGTTAAAACAAAAAATGGTAAATCCTTTGGTCACACCAGTAATTCCTATCAGAAAACAAACCATGGCAAAGTAGAAAATACAGAAAAGGACTTTAGTTCTCTAATGCTTGACTTCACAATTTGATTTGTGCAAGTAAAATCGCATTAATCAAGAATCTATCTTTAAATCACATTACTCTGGAGCTATTTTCGATTCTCAGTTCTCTTGGTTTCTTAAAAACTAATGGAAATTATGCTGTTCAATTATATCCCAAATGCAGCGTGGAAAGAGTATTTTCTGTGTGCAAAAAAGCCCTGCTGTGGGCTTGCGGTGCCCCGCGCCGGGTGTCCCTGCGATCACAAGTGTCCCACGGATGGAAAACTTGCTTTTGTTTCACTAGCACTGGGGCAGACTTAGTTGTCTTGCTCAGCAGCTGCCTCAATGCCGAACATTTCCTTAGCCTGAAACAGGAGTAACAACCCCGTGCAGGAAAGACCCAAGTCTCATCTGTGGTGAAGACCTACCTGGCCAGGGAAATAAACTTCTCTTGCCTAGTGGGTTAAACAAACAGACGACAAATCCAGACTGTAGCAAATTAATAGCAAAAATTAATTAATCTTCTGCAGTGAATGATCAGCAGAGGTACCGTAAGAACAGCCACCAGATGCTGAAATGATCCCTTCTAGGATGTGAACTCAACACCATCTGGGAACCCAGAAAAGCTTTAGACCCTTATGTTGCCCATTGCATCTCAACAAGTATCTCTTTGCATGGCAGATCTCTAGCAGATTACCTATGGGTTTGTGTTTCATAACGGTTTATTTTGTAACACAAGTCTGCCAAGGCTGCAGTATAAGCTGATCCTTAGCCACATACTAAGGCATCTACTCCGAACAGGCTACGTCCGCCTCCCTTAGACTTAGGAGTGGATTCTCTGGTGTTAAATAGGCACCGATACTCCTTGCATGGCTGGGGCATCAATTGCTCCATCTTTCGTATGAATTATATTTGCAGATCTTGCAAAGATCAAGCTCATATTGCTGTAACAAGGTCTCTCCTACCTGTGCAGCAATGCATTTCCACAAAACCTTTCAAGACATAATGCCTGCAGTACCTGACTGTTTGAGCTGAGGACATCAGTATCCCCAAAGTGAGACAAAAGTGAGTAGATTCATTGCTTCAGCTGATGGATAAAAGAAGTGTTAGTTTGTAGGAAAGTTTGAATTTTAATATCCCCAAAGATGAATATAAACTTGTGTTAGTCCGTCTTCTGTCAAGGCACCTCCAAGAAGTAATGATTGTGTGGAAGGCCAGGGAAATGTCTGTCCTCTTGCTAGTTGAGCCATTCAGAGAAAAAAAAAGACTCCACATAACTTAAATTCTAGGTAAATTTGTGGTTGATTTGTTTGTTTGTTTGTTCAGGGCTTCTTCCCTTTTCATTTTTTTGCTAGCTGTATTGTCTAGTGTAGATTTCATAAATAAATATTTTCATTTATCTTCTTCTGGAGGTTAGAGTAATTTTAAGATAACATCCCAGCACTTTCTCCTTCAGGGTACTGTGGTCCTAGAATTGGGTACAAACTACGAAGGGCCCACAGCTTTAACATAGGCTATAAAATACTTCAAGGGATAATAGGATATGCATCCACTTTCTCTGCATGAATGAGCTGGTACTGCAGAGGTCAGAAGAAGGAGAAATGCCTTCTAATAACCAGCAATAAGCAGGAAAGCTCTCTGTCATGTTGCAAGGTAGACAGGAGCATGCCTAAAATGTTAGGGTGCTGAGAAAAGGCTTGACGGGGAGGTATGAAAGCACATTTACTCTTGAAGCAGAAAAGGGCAGTAGAAATGGCACTGTGGGCTGGACTGGACGATGAATTCAATGGCACAGCAAGAGAGAAGCTGACTCATAAAGTTAATTGATAGCTGGTTGGTTTGTCACATTTTTCAGCCAGACCCCCTCATGGAAAAAGAAGGATTCTTCCTCTCATCGACGTTAAATGATTGTGAGATTAGTGGCCTAGGAATTATGAAGTCCTCCCTTTGACTCCCTCTGGCTCTAAGCATTAATCAGATAATTGTCTGGGATGTAGGACACTTCCACCTGCTTCTTCCTCCCAAGCCTCTGTACTAAATCTTACCTCTGCGTTGGGCTGTCTTCACCCAGGCTGTGTTTGGCTGCTGTAGATTTTCTGCCTCCTTTATTGTGCATATTTACATGGAAGCAGAAGATGGAGCGGAGAGAAGAGGGGTGGTTTTAGGAACACAAGACCAGGTGAGATGCCTTGGTCCACTGCTATTATAAGAGCTATGCTGTGTAATCTCTTAAAAAAAGGCATTAAGCTCCATCTAAGAAGTTTGGGTTCTTGTCCTGTCTCCTCCTTTGATAGCATACTCTAAACCTTCTGGTTCTGATGCTTTGACTCTTTTTTCCTCATTTTCAGCCTAAATTTATTCACAAGCTCCCATTATGGTCTCTGCAGTCCTGCCCTTCCTGTCAGCTAGTTGAAGAGGTTTTGCCACTTTCCCTAGTTTTTACGCAGTCCAGTGAATTTTTTTTCTGAGTGATAATTTGCTTCAGGAAATGAAATGTGGTGAGTCTCCTCTCCTAAAATAGGCTTTGCTGCTCCTCAATCATCTGATCAGCCTTTCGTTGTGCTTGTTCCAGGATAAGTTAATTTATAGAACACGGATGTCCCAAACTGCACATTGCATTTGCCTCCCTACCAGCATGAACAAGATTGTGCTGACCTGCAAAGAAACTCAATTTCACATCAGTTATAGAGGAAGAGGCAGTTATCAGGGTGTATATGGGAGTGGAAAACAGATGGAAGAAGTTGGATATTATTCCCAAGATCATGCATAAGACGGGATCCATCACTTCTCATGCCATAATGAAGCATTGCTAGCACAACTTCAGCTCACAGAAGTTCCTTTTATGCATTTTTTAATCAGCATCGAAGCAAGTGGCAATCATGACATGTAACATAGCTTAGAGTTAACAACCCCTTGAGATGAGTGAAGACAGCTGTGCCTCAGAGATGTGTATTCGTGCCCTCCGCAGATGCTGCTCGCTCTGTTTTCATCTGCTTCACAACTGCAGGGTTGCTCTGCGACCCCCGTACCTGCCTGAAATGTCTCTGGCTGGATGTGGGCATCTATAGGATGGGCATTTCTCTTTGGGCTGGTGACCCTCAGCTGCCTTTACAGCTGGTGGACTGAAGGAGGCTTCTTGATTTATGACCCACAAGTGCTTGCTGTTGACTATAAGGAGCGCCAAGGATGAGCTGCAGTCATGTGCCCTGGGTCTGGCTACAGACAGCTCGGATGATCCCTGTTCTTATTTTCCTCTTTGAATGAGAGCTAAGAGTGAAGTGAAAGGTGACAAACACCCACAGAAAAGAACTGTCTTCCAGAGTCTCAGCAAACAGGACTTGCTGGAGCCCTTATGCTTCACAGCTGCCTCCCTCCATATCTGAGTTTTATCCGTAGATCCCAGAATATTTTATATGCACATGACATTTCTCACATCTCTCAGGCTTGCATGCCCAGTACAGTGTGGGGTGTAATTTTTCTCATCATTGCTGCTAAGATTTCAGCTCTGACAGTGGGATACACCTTGCTGAATATAATATGAGAAGCAGGAAGAATTCTGAGTAACTTTTTGCCTGCTGAGCAGGGTTTGTAGCTCTGTAACGCTACATAAATAAGTTCATCGCTGATTTGTAAACAGAGTGCATTTGAGGAGGAGGAGCTGTAGGATTTTCCATTGAAGGCTCTTGACAGCTATGTCTGAATGCAGCTGGCAGACAAAGGCAAAATGGTAGGAAGGAGAGGGTAGAAAGATTTAAAATGAAAATAAGAAACAAACTTGTAATGTTTTTTGGTGGGATGGATCATCAGCAAAACGAAGCATCTTGGGGGGGGGTGGGTGGGTAGCTTCTGCCCTTGAGATCTTTATAGATAGAATGATCTAAAAACTTTTCCCTCCCTTATGTGCTGGCTCCTAGGCTAAGAGTGAGTGGCCAGATTTCTCTGGAGGTCAGAAAGGATCAGAATGGTCCTTCTGGTCTTAATGCCAAGGCATCTAGCCTTGCAGGGGAGAATTAACATCTGTGTTTATAAACAGGGAAAGCAAGACAGAGGAACAGTAAAGAGCATACCGAGAACTTCTCCTGCAGCGCTCATCACTGCCCCTTTCTAGGGAACGGCTTCTTCCACCGCTTGCTTGGGGTACGGTGGTCACAGACTCCCCGTGGGAGCAGGCTCAGTCCCACTGCAGGTGTTTAATTCTGCTCCGATGTCAGCAGGGGCAATGCAAGGAAAAGTCCCTGCTCGCCCGTCAGTGGCAGGATTGACTGGGAACTCACCGTTCTGCTGCAAAACGAAATTATGGTCGGAGGTAGAACACGGGTCCTTCGCTCCCGTCCTTGTGTAGCTGTCACATCGTGTGAAGCATGCTTCACTGACCCGTTTTATACACCAGCCACAGGTCCTGTTGCGCTGATAGAACCATTCTCCTCCACTGGGAAGCTCCAGGCTGGGATGCTCAGAAAGGAGGACGTTTTTCCCAACTCTCTGATCCAACCGCGTGAACTCTGGGACACAGCTGATGTGTGATTCAAACACATGATACCTCATAAAGAAACTTTCCAGAAAATATGCAGAACTTTCCAGAGGAGGGGGGAAATCCAGCCATCACAGCCCTGGGAATCTGTGACTGTTATCATTACTTGCCTGGTGAGGAGTCAGGACCATGCGGGGAACTGTCACTGCCAGAAGGCTCTTGAACATCTGTTGCAACTGCAGCAGCATCGGAATGAGGAGGAAAAGATTAATCACGCTCTGGACGTTACTGGCTAATGCATCTTCCCTGCCAGCCTGCAGTCAGTGACAGGGGTCTCCTGAACTATATTTTGCAGTGGGCTCAGCAGGGACACCCAGACAGCTGGGAGGCTCTGGCCTTAGATGGCTTCATTTAAAAGTTGCTCTCTGGTTAGATTGCTTTTAAATGTTGCTAATTTCTCCTTTGTTTTTTCCCCCCTCAATCCCAACTTCGAGAGGGAGGACTGAGCCTGGAAGCGGATGCAAACAGAATTTGGAGCTGGGATGAAGGCTGGCTTCATCTGAGCAAAGCAATCACCACAGCCTGTGTGGCTCCCATGACTTTTGGGAACAGAAAGGGGGGATGCAGGTGTGGATCTGACACATATAAGAGGCCTGCTTAGGAAGAGGTGAAAATAGAAAGCAGTTACAGCAGCTATACAAACTCTCCCACGCTTGGATCGGCCCAATGAGTGCTTGTTCAGGAGGAAAACATTTCTAAGGTGTTTTCTCCATGCCTTCAGGGGCTATCACGTGGCGGGGAGAGGCTGTCTCTGTGTTCAGTGATGCACAGGGCTTCTACTCACAGCAAACTCGGCTGCTACGTGTCTGCCTCCTCCACGGGTCACAGCTGTTGCCCCAACATCAATAAAGGAAAATGGAGGGGAATGAACTAGGTCCAACTGGCAGGGTACGTGTAGGTAAACACCATCACCGTGCTGTATGGCTGAGAGCTTTATTGAGCTGTCTCCATTGAAGGATTTACTGCCTATGGCTAAATTGTCTTTGTGGTTCACAGGTCTCTCCTGCTCCTTCTTTTTTTAAGATGGTGCATTACAGGCTTTTAATGTCACTTGAAGGTACTGGGGAGTCTTCTATGGCTTGTGGTAGGTGAAATGGATGGTTGTTTTATGGAACCTTCTATTGAATGGCTGATGGACACTGGCAGTGATGGCTCCATGGTGCAGAAGACCTCCTGCAGACCCCGTCCCATTCAGACAATTTTTATACTGGATCGGAGCAATTGGGTTTCAGTAGACAGGTGCTGCCTGGAAGGCCAAGAAAATGTCCATGGTTTCACCTCATGCACATAAAATGCACTCAGTTCTTGGCATCCCTTAAAGACTTCTCCTTTCTGAGTTCTCTGAGGAGGATGCAATTGCAAGGGATCAATCCCAACCCCATGTTAGGAATAACCAACCTGTCCGTGCAAGTGAAGAGTGGCAAGTACATCTGTGAACACGTCAGGGTAAGTGCCAGTAATGATGATTAGATAAACTCCAAAGTGCTGAGATGATGGAGGGCAGAGTCATCGAGCTGAGTGCAGGAATAGACACTGAAGGCAGTACATTTTGGTACCACGGCGTTTCACAGTTCCCTCACATTTTTGTTACCTCACAGATTCATGGTGAAAATGGATTTTTATTCAGTTTTGACAAGATCATTTCTCCTTCTGCAAGAGAGGCCATTTAAGAAATAAATGCTGTATAACAGTATTTATCTGAAGTCTGGGGAAGAAGGAAATAAAATAGAGAAGAAAAGAAACTGTTTCTGTTTTGCTCTTTGCAAAGACAAAGCTACAGACAGCAAGACCGGATTCAGCCAGCCAGTCTACTTATTCCTGTTGGTATTTCCTACTGCCTTCAGAGGTGAATAGGCATCCAGAACCAGTGAGAAATATCACGGGGTGTTCAATGGAAGTTAGACCAGTGAAGTCTGACCTCAGGGAGAAGAGATATTTCCAGATCTAGAGTATGATCTAGGTGGTTTTAGTCCAGACCTATAAGCCACGCTTACTCCATCTCCTTTGATGAACCAGAGCAAAGACCCTGTCCAGCTGCTTGGCCATCCCACCACTGGAGGGGCCATGGTCATCCAGTGAAAAGCCCTGGGCTCTGGGTAGGAGCATGACCCCAAACCACAGCTCTCACGGGACACAGGAGGGATTTCAAAGTCATTGAATCTTGGTTGTGAAACGACTGAAGAGCTGTTGGCAGCTTTGCGACCAAGCTCCACCATTAAAAATCTCCCGGCTCCCTTGAATGACCTCCCCTCCTTCCTTCACGGAGGCAGAGCGAACCTGCAATTAGCATCTCTGCCCGCTCTCGAAAGCAGCTCAGAGCAAAAGCGAGCAAGCGTCTCAGGCCATTAGCCCTGGCGCCGTGCCACGAAGCCCTTTCCGCAGTGTGTCTGCCGCCGTGATGGATGGCGGCAGCTTTTAAGAGCTCGGCTTGTTCCCAGCCGGTGACTTACGGTAACTTTGGGGGTTGAGGGTAGAGGAGGAATAACTAGTGCATGAAGCATCCATGGGGGGCAGGAGACAACTCCGGGAGGAAACTCCACCGCTGCACGGATGCGTAACGTCCCTCCCTGATCACCCACGGACACCAGCTACAACTTATTGTGAAGCTGGGGGAATGGTAACTAGAGATGGTAGCCCATCTTGCTGGAGGCTGGAGATACAGGCAGCTGCTAGAGGTGCAGGGCATGTGGGTGGCACGTGGGAAAGCTGCTGGAGGTGCTGGGATGAAACGGAGCCGGGGAAGTGCTGCAGCCAGGTGGACGTCAGGGATAGCATAAGGCAAGAAGAAAAGCAGTACTGAAGTATCGATATCATGTATTGATATTGTATCAGGAAATTACGGGTCGGACCCTATCTCAGCCTCACAGGAGGGAGGGGCAGGCAGGTGAATATCACAGACTGATAAAAGCCAGTTGCTGCAAGTTGCCAGTATCCTTCTAAGCCAGAATCCCAAATAAATGCAGCTGCATTTGCAGCGCTGAAGGTATTTGCCGCAAGGAGTGATGGCCACAGTGCAGAAAGGTCATGTCCACATTGTTTGGGGAAGCCCTTTCCAGGCCATCACCTAGCATAGCACTTGGCTATGGCACTCTGTAGCCTTAAGATAGAATTATTATTTTTACTGTGTTTTTTCCAGTTCAAAGTGCCTGACATACCACATGCAAGTGCGTGTGAGCCTTTTGTGGGATCAAGAGCTGTGGGGATAACGGGACTGTGTGGTGGAGGGAGCCAAACCTGGGGAAATTCTGGGTATAAGAGCTTTACCAAGTGAACAGCCCTTGGATTCTTCATTTATGAAGAAATTGGGACTGATCTAGCACATACATAGTGGGGACAGTTTGGGAAACTGGGACATGGAAATGATCTTAACAAACACAGAAACTCAAAAGTCTGAAATTGCCTGATGCCAAGCTAACTTGCTTAAAGCTGGCTGGGAAAATCCTGTGCTTCTTCAACTGCTTATTAATCAGAGAATGACAAAGTCCTTGTGGTGAGATGTGCTTGCATCATTTGCTAATCATTTTTCCTTCTGTTTCCTATGAGACACACAGTACAAGCAACTGCAGTGCAACAGCAGTCTTGTTACGCCTCCGTTTCGGTGATCCTGATTGTTATTAATGTTAATAACAGCACTTACAGGTCCTAATCAGAACCAGCACTAGATGCTCTACACAGGATGGTTCCTGACTGGAACACCATACAAGCGGTATATACACGTCTTATACCTCCCTGTTCTTTTGTGAAACCATAGGAAGGTGTAATTAACCTGACATCAGCAAGAAAACTGGTTCTTGTTACTTTTCCCAAATTTTTCCTTTTCCAAACAATACGTGAGGTTTGCTCTTAATTTTCTGTATGCCATGCATTTCCGTAGAGACCAAAAAGCTGTTACTCCCTTGAAATACTACTAATGCTACTCTGACACCAGAAATTGTGTTTTTGTCAATTTTTATAAATTACTACCCAGTATTTCAGCACCCACTTGATTTGTGTAATTCTATCAGTTTTATTCTGGTTTAAGCGCTGTGAGTTATAAAACCAATGCCTGTCATGTGCTGTAAATTTGAAAGCACATGAAACGTTTGTGCCCAATTTAAGAGCACAATAAAAGATCAAAACAGTTTGCTGCACTGGAAATTCATGAAAGCTGCACAAAATGCACTCAGTGAAGAAAACTGTAGATGGAGAAATTACATACACATTATAATTCTGCATATATATGGGGAGACATCTTTCAGAGGTAAAGAAGGTGCCTTGCAAAATTGTCAGAGGCTATGTGAGTTTAGCAAACTGTGAAATTTGGCTGTCGGAGTCCTGTTGGCTACTGAAAATACTGTATAATTCAGCCTCTCTAAGCATCAGATGTTGCAGGGAATGAGCTCTGTAGACTGCTTGTGGTATAAGTTAACGGCCATGAATCCAGTGGAGCCCTTTGCAACTCCCTTGCTGAGAGACGACTAGGAAACTTAATGAAGCTGTGTGAAAGATGCTCCCGGGTGACCAGCAAAGGAAAACACTCTGGATCCGCTGCTAGAGGTGCACAGAACACCAAGTGCCTTCCACCGAGTTTGATTTCGATACCAATACCCCAAAGACCCAGCTTTCAGCACCCAAGAAACTATCGTCTGCCCAGCTAGTGAAAACCGTGAGTCACCCCAGCACCTGAGCTGAGATTTCACCGTCCTCCCACCCAGCCTCGCCTCGCTCTCCTAGGTTGGAGGACTCAAAGCCCACGAGCTCTGCTTCTGTAAGCTGGTGTTCCCAAGAGCTAATGAGCATGTTTCGAGCAGTCCGTCATTATGAGTCTGTTTGCTTCCACTTGTGCTACAGCTGAGGCCGGGGTCCTTGGGGAAACTGTCTCGCTTGATTGCCACAGAGAGGACGGGTGTTATGTGACCTTGCTAATACCGTGAATCTACCGAAAAAAAAGTGTATAATCATCCTGCAGGCAAAATTCCTAGGCGATATCTTAGCAAACACTGAAGTATTTCTGCATTGGTCCAAACCGCTTCCTCTCTTTTTCCTATCTGGGAAATAAACAGATTTTTCTGTTTGTGAGGGGAATTGAGTCTCCACTTCTTGAAGCTGAGCTGGGAAGCCAAACATACCCTCTTCAATATTACTGCTGTCATCTTCGTTGTCCCCACGGGGCTTCCCTCAGCCATCACCCATCCCTGGCAATTTTCCTGGACTGTGAGCCCTGAGCTAGGACAGATCCCTTAGTACAAGTGCATGCAGTGTTTCCAATATACAAAACACTGCAGTGCGAAAGAGCGAGCCCTGCTGCAGTGCTCATTCCCTGGGCAGAGAGCAAAGCTGCGTTGGAAGCTAAAGCGATAACCTGGCAAAGTTTGCAGCAGAACTTTTTACCACAAAATGTTATGTCCTATAGCATTCTGGGTCCCATATATTTTGTATTTTGTTCTGCTTCCAAAAGGTGCTGTTCGTCCCCCGTCTGTTTCTCAGTGTATATAGTGCTGAGTATTGTGAAATGTATTATTTGCCTTCTTTTTTTTGTTGTTGTTTCTCATTGTAAAGCCATCCATGGAAAAGGAAGAGACGGGGAGGGATAATTCTTGGATTTCACTTGGTAAACCATTTCTAACACCCTGCGTTAGCTGCCTGGCCTCAGGTGCAGTTGCAGAGAGTCACAGGTTTCTGCTTCACATGTATCCCACGTCACCTTTACCAGCCCTGTGTGGGGCTGTTGGCATTTTTACCACTGTTGAATGCAGCTGAGGGGTCAGCCTTGCTTCTTGTGTTTGGGAAGAGGTGATCGGAATGTTAAAGCAATCTGAGATCTCCTCGTTCGTTTGAAAGGGCTTTGGCAATAGTGACCCTTCTCTAATACTGTGGGGCAAGAGCAGGTAGTTTCAGGATTGCCACAGTGTACCAAGTCCTCGTCCAGCGTGTGCCAAGCAGTAACAGACCCTCTACTCTCAGGATCCATCGCAAGAGCAAGGGCACGCTGCATTTCACTTTATCATGGGGTGAGGAGGCCAGAGAGCTGAGGAGATGGGGCCTCAGCTGGGAGAAAGAGCAAGCAAACAGGAGGGGAAGCCTGAAGCAGATAAATCCACCGACGAGTGCAGGTTAGGATAGGCTGGGTACCAGTGTAAACCTTACACCTTCTCTGCCAGCTTGAGGTGGGCTCTGGGAAGGTGAAGATGGCCTTCAGGGGGTGTTATTGGGTGAAGAAAGGATGAGTTTCCACCATTCCAGAATAAATAGCTTGTCCTTATGTGCTATGGGCAGCTGGGGGGGTGCAAGCACACAGAGAGACCTCGTGGCCAGGACAGGTTTGCCTGTGATCTCAGGCCGCTTTGGAGGATCATGGAAATTAGCTGCAGATGGAGGCTGTGTAATAAGGTGTGCAGGTTCCTCTGAGCCCAACAAGGGATAAAAAAAGCAGTGGAGCAATGGGGTGTGGAACAAGAAGAAAGATTTTCCCTTCACTCTCTTGCTGACCATGCTTCTGAGACTGATGTAGCTCAGGTACATCTGGGAACAAGGAGAAGGCAGGTCATCTGCCCTACCTGACTTCAAGGTGCTGGGTACAGCTAGGACCAGCCCAGGCAAGGGAGCACCACTTTCCCTGGACTGCTGAAGGGATATTTTTAGTTCTCTTCCAGCATTTCAGGTATAGGGGTCAGGGGACAGAGAAGGGATCAGTTTACAAGACAGGGAAGAGGAGGAAAGTGGCATGCCCCAGCATGGTGTGGACTTGAAAGCTTTAGCACAAGGAAGAGTAAGCCCTGTAGAACTACTTTAGCATAAACTATTCCTATTTCTCCATTCTTCTCTTTTTTTCCTAATTTTCTTCCCTTTGATATTGATTTGCTGCTTCTGAGACTTGCATAATTTCACCCCTGGGCAAGTGGAACAGATGCAAACCTTCTCTTTCCTTCCTTAAGACACAGCCCGCAGGCAGTTTTCTGATTTGGGTGCCTGTGGACTAGATCTGCCTTCCATCATCAGGTCACCTATGATCTGGGTTTTTCTAGGGACCAGGGAAATTACCTCAGCTGGCCTCAGAGTGGCCATGACAAGTATAGCATGTCCACCCCTTAACTGGTATGGCCTTAAGTGCCTGCTGCAAGATAGGCATCTTCTTTACTCCAGAGGCAACTGCACACAGTGTCTTTGTGATGTTGATGGTTGGCAAGTTTGGACTCCATGGTCAAGTCAGTGTAGGTATGGTGTCTGAGGTTTAAGGTCCTGTCTCAGCTCCTTTCTCATATACCCCAAAATATCTGCTGATGTCTTAGAGCAAAGTAATCCGTCAAGGTTACTTGGGCTTGAAATGAATTGAGTTTGAAAGGTGTTTCCATGCATTGCTGAGCTCATGGCAGCAAGGAAAGGAGCAGATCTGAGGTATTTTGGCTCTGCAAGGCTCATATTGCAGATGACCCACAGTGATTTCAGTAAGACACTTCTGGAGTGATGTCTAGGAAGCATTAGTACAGATGGATAAAGGCAGACAACAGGAATTCTTTCCTGGGATCATGCTGTGGCTGGCGAAGGAAATATTGCTTCACTAACACTTATTGGCTTCCGAGTTTTAGAAAGGGGATTTTTAGATTTGGGGATTTTTTCACCTCCTCTCATGTTGCTGAGAAAGGGCAGAATGGGACTTTTTTCTCAGCGAGAGGGAGTCACCAGTAGGAGCAGGGAACAATGATGGTTGAAATGAGCTCTCTCTGCAGTGCCTGAAGAGTTAATGTTGGGCTTAAGCCAACCCATGGATCCCAATAATCTGCTCAGCAGGCCTATGGGTAACTCTAAAATCTTCCTTGTCTTCAATCTTTTCCTGCTGACAGCATCTCTCCAAATTAGTACCTCCTCTCTGTGTGCTAGAAGACAGTGGTTTCCTTTCTTTCGATGCCACTATTTTTAGTTACACTTTGTCCTCACTCTTCTGAGATGAAGATGTTGAGGGATTCCCACCCCATCATCAGGAAATACCTGCTGTTCTTAAAGAACTCAGAAAAGTCAAAAGAGTTCATCCTTCAAAAACTGCTACTGGCCCCACGCAGGCTTGAATTATGTGACTAGGCAGATTATTTTGGAAGTTTAATTCATCCCACAGGCTGAGCATTTGTCATTCTTTCTGTGAATTATGTCGTATTCCTAACCAACTATTTGTTATTCACGTGGTTTCCAGTGCTTCTGTGAACAAGATTTTTAGGCTCTGAATTGCTGGAAAAAGTGATGACTGTTTGTTCCGCATGTTTTAATTATTGCTGTTTCTGCCTGCCAACTGGACAGACTTTTTTCTTTTCTCTTTGCTGGTTATGAATACTGAAAGATACTGGCCAGGTGGCCAGAGCTGTGCATCCTCTTCTGTTGCAGATATCTATCCTGAGGATATTTAGCAAAGGAGATATTGGCAATAGTACAAACATTCAAGTTAATGCAGGCACACTTTTCAAGCAAGTTGACTAATAAAAAACAAGAGGGAGGGGGTTGAATACCAGAACAGTGTTTTGAGTGTGAGAATGCCCACTCAGTTGCAACAGTGATTGAGGAATTACGATTTTAAAGACCAAATCTGTCACAAATGGGCCATGTAAGTTATCTCACTATCAGCCCATGCCTTAAAAATAGATATTTTATTTTCTTCTTCACTTTTATCTAGTTTTAGATTGCAACTGCTGAAAGGAAAACCTTGGTGGAGAATAGACTGTGCATAATATCCTGCAGAGCTGGGGTCCAGACCTCAAGTTCTACCTCCTGACAAGTTCTAACAGTATGTCACAAAACATGCCCCTTATACATCCTCCTTCATTGGAGTCAAGGTCTGCAGTGGCTTCATCGGTGGTATCAGCCTTTTCTCCTAGAATATTTGCTTCCTGCTGCCAGACTGTTTTGGCCGAGTGATGGCATCTTTTACTTTGTATGGCCCAAGCTAATCTGAAATCATCGCTGAGGAGCATTCCCAGCTCCTTTGAGCCTCTGGAATAGATTAGCAGGGGCCTTCTCAGCATGTCCCTAACCCCAACACTGCTGAGGCCACTAAGCAATTAGCCAGCGATTGTGCCGCAGCAAACAGATTGCATTGAAGATAACCAGATGTGAGCAGATAAAGGGGCCGGTGGAATTTGGGCCATGTGTGTCTTATCTCTGAAAGCCTTCAAGAGCTTCTCCAGCCAAGAGTTCAAACAGCAGTCACAGGCCTGCAGTGTCTCATGCCAGGATGTTTATTAGGCACCATTTCTGGTGATCTAAGCCAGCTAAACTTGCCAGGTAAATGAGAAAGGTCAGCAGTTCGAAGGTGAGGGCAGAGTTGTGCACTGCCAGATTCTTCTGATCACAGGACATCTGCTCCTGCTCATTCCTCTGAAGGTATCAAAGCACTCATGACACAGGACCACCAGGGCCTAAGATGAGGATCACCACAGCCATCTTGTTCAATGATTGCACGCTCATTTGATTCTGGTTGCGTCAAGTATGGGGGCTGGGAATAGATATGGCACCGCAAGATAGCGCCGAGTAGGCCCAGGTAGATCTTCTCTCATCCATGTTTTCATTCCTGGCTACTGAGGGGTGACACCAACACTCGGGCCAGGTGCTTTCTGCTCAGGTAGGTTGGGGCTAAACACATTGTCCCTTCAGCTGGGGATTTAGTGAGGGAGAAGAAATGTAGCTCATGAGAACTGGCCCCATCACATCAGTTCCCTCCATTTTTTTATTATTCCTGACACCCTTCCCTAGGGTGCTCAAGACCACAGACACATCTTAAACGCCATACACTACAGACGCAGCAATTTCAGGGACATGGTGGTTTTTTCCCCAACCTCCCATATACCTAATATCAACAGTAGTACCAGTGATGCAGCACACTTCTGATTAACTAGCAAAACAAAGCCTAGCCTTTCAGTGGAAGGGAATTTCATTGAAGACTAAAATGAAGAGCTGTCCGACACATTAGAGAGTTTAGAGGCATCAGGTGGAATCCGAAATCCCATACAAATTTTAAAAACTGTCCTCCTATATCTAGATATATTCAGTCAGCATGGATGTGTTTGTGCTTCTAATATCCTTCACAAGTGAAACATCAGCAGGGTCAGATGCAGAAAGGGGGAAGGCTGCATTACCTTGAAACTCTTGGGGTTTAAGAACCAGAAAAGGCCAAATGTACACTCCTGTGTGCTCAGCGCATGGCTGCTCTAGAGCACATCTCAGTGTCCTCTACTCCACGTGGGTTCCTGTAGCTTTCATGGGTCTCTTTCAGTCCTTTCAGCCCTGCTACGAGTGAAGGTTCAACAAGTAACTCTTTCAGTCATCTGATGAAAACATCCACCAGGCTTAAAGGTGGCTACAGACTGCACCTAGAAGTTTATCTAGACATTTCCTCAGTCGGATCCAGCAGTTTGGGTGTCCTTAATATACTGTCTCTCTTCTTTTATCGTCCTCTTTTGCAGTTGAACATAGCAATTCAATAAGCAACCTCCTTCCCGCCCCTTTCATTCCCTCTCTGAAAGGCAAACTGATTATTATTATTATTATTTTAAAGAGTAATCTAAGCTTTACAGGACCTCTACTGTCAGGCTATTTCAGATATTCCATTGACAACTCCCAGCTAGATTTATCTCCAAGGATATTCAGCGCCTCCTGATAGCATTATCCTTCTGCTAATTGAAATTCTGTCCTAAGGAAGAAAAATGAAAGATTTCCAAAGGGTGTAAGAAATAACAAGGCAAAAAAATAAACCTAAGCAAGCCTCTGAGGCAATTTCCCAGGCTAGAAATCTGGAACAATATTTTGTGCCTTTCCCTTAGAATCAACTTCCCAAAGGGGCAGAATTATCAAATATTACATGGGGTAATCTTAGTAATTAAAGAATTTATGCATATATATGAAACACCACAATGCTGATCACAGGGCACAATCCAGTTTGCAAAGTATTTTTTTTCTGGGATTCACCAAGACACTTGCTGTTTTATTATAAGTTTGCTTTTTTAAAAGGTTGGAGTGTTTTAAATCTATTTTTTTCAAGATGTTTTACCCCGTAACTTTTCAGGTTTTACTATATGACTCTCATTTGTTTGCCAAATCAATTTCTTTCTCCGTCTCTCTCCTTCCCCCCAAATTCTAGTATGTGATTTTTGGAATGTGATTGCAGCAGAGCCCTCCACAGTAGACCACTATTACAGTTATCTCCATGAGACAGCTTGGAAAAACATTGAAGAAGCCTCAAATGAGGAGCAGGCAGACATTGGAGTTAGTCACATGAGACAACTTTCAGAGATGGACAGAAAACAAAACCCAAACCAACCAACCAAAAAACTCAACAAACCCCAACCCTCAAGGATTCTATCTGACTAAGAAAACAGAAGTTCAGACGGCAAACCTTGCCATCCTGGTTGGCTAAACTAGAAGAAAAAATCTGTAGGAGGGTATTTAAAAACAATCCGAACATGTTTTTACCTGTCGTTGAAAATCTCCCTACACATGAAGCCCAGGAGAAGAATCATTCCCATGTGTACTGACCACCAACCTGTTTTCCCGCAAGAAATCTCTGAATCCGAGAACAATGTCACTGACTTAAAGCCTACATATGACCCTACCTGTATTTGCATCGGAGTATTTTTGCCTAGTAAAACAGCCTTCTCAGTGTGCTAACACTGTGTTTTCAGAGTCGGTAGCACAAGATACCCTCAAAAATTGCACTGCTTGTCAGGAAAAGCCTTTCCAAGGGTTCTGGAGCTGCTGCCTAAGTCAGAGCAGCATGAACCCTTTGGTCTTTCAGCTTTAAACTCACATAAGCATTTAAGCCACCTCGGTTTAAATAAACATGACAAGTATGCTACTGATTTCACTGTGGTTTGACATCAGTACAACTCCCTCCTGAGTTGAAGGGAGTTTGTGATCATTTATATCATAAAATATGTGAAGGGTAATGAAAATGACAGAGAAGGCGCAGAAATCTCTGAGCCAGTGAGAAACAGTGCCCTGCCACTTCTCATCTATGGATGTTTGGCACTTCCAGGTTACGCTTCCTGATCTATCACATTAAATCCCTAAATTCAGGAAGCTGTAAAAGTTTTGGTGGAAGGAGAAGAGGGGATGTGGATATAATGCAAAGTGCTCAAGCCCAGTTTTTTCTTATCCACACTGACCAGCTGGTCTGTTAGAAGAGGTGGTGTGATCTAACACATCACCCAAGCTTTGGAGCAGTAGGTTCTAGTCCCAACTTTGTGTCTGACCCTAGCAAATCACTTCCTTTCTGGAAGATCCAACCTTTGACTCAGATTTACTGTCCTCTTTCTGAACTTGTGCCGAAGGAATTTTATGATGCCTGCCAGCTTTAACTTACAAGGGATTCACAGTCTGGCTGTTTATCAACCATCAAAGGCAAGCTTTGGGAAGCATGGACCACCTCTGAAGCTCAGGCTGCCCGAAGTGGCCCACAAACAGACCAACATTGGAATCACTTAGACTTGTCTAACTCGTAATGCTGAAATGTTCCAGACTGGCTTTCTGTTTTGCAGGCTGAATGTCTGCAGGTAAATGCCAGCAAAAATATAAAGGGGTGTCCCCCCACCCCCCTTATCCCATCAAAGAATGCAATTAAGGGAAACTACCTTGTTTGGCCCAACTTGAAAAGAGCCAGGATAGCCCCTTCATTCAGCAGATTTAACGTGGGTTAGGTGTTTGCAACATGGCTTGTGGTAGGGAATGGTTTGTGGATGAAAAGAAGTGAGAAGCAGACTGAGTGTTACTCTTACTCTCCAGGATGAAGGGAAGGGGATTGGATGTGAGTGTCGACTGGCGGATTGGTCTGTAAGACAGCAACTGCTTTTATGTCTCTATTAAGCAGGAAAGGAAGGAGCAAGGGGGTGAAAGGAAGAAGATAGGATGGGTGGGGAAAGTCAGGACACCTGGGTGCAGCCTGGAAGCATCATCCTGTGAAGTAGGAGGTGGAAGAATGGCAGGAAAAAGAATGGATTTACAGCCTGACACCCCCACAGATGGCTCCTTGCATTTGTCCTTTTGCAGACAAACAGACCCCACTTGAATTATGGGGCCATAATTCTATTTGTGGATGGTGGACGGGAAGAGGGGGGAGGTTGCGAGAGCTGTCTGGTGGTTTATGACCTCCCCAGAAGCCCTTGATGGAATTCCAGCCCCATAACTCACAGCTGCCTCTTCTGGATCTAATTCACTGGAGGTCTCTGATGTGGTAGTTGAGACGGAGTTCGGTGTTGTGTCTTGCCCCTGCTGGGGAGTTAATCAGATTGCCTTTGCTAATCCAAAGCAGGGCAGTTTTATGAGACAGTTTCCCTGGCGAGCGCATTCTGGTTTGGCTTGGGTACTGTGAAAGCAGAGAGCAGACTTGGGTACTGTTAACATAATTGGATCAGTGTCTGCAACCTTCTTTCTTTCATAGTCATCCATCAGAAAGAAAGAAGAGTACAGGACCGGAGCCATGGCACGGCCATCGAGGTGACCCTGGTGTCTTGAACCCTGGAGGTTTTCCAGCTGGCTCTGCCTAGTGGCATCAAGGGGCTGTAAGCTGCCTGCAGGTCTGCCCTGTACTGCAGCTGGTGGGCAAGACCAAACTCGGGACACGAGATCTAGCTCATGTCCGTGCCTGTAGACTTGCCCCATAACATTACAAAGAAGCACAAGTCCTGGCAGTACCTCAGGGTCTGTACTCTGGTGCTCCTCCAGCAAAGGGTTAATCAAACTGGACAAGGCAGCACTCATAGGACCAACTTGACGCCAGTCAGTAGTGTCTGAGGGACAAAAGTGGGATGTCCTGGGATGTATTACTTGCTCCAGTGGATAGATTTCTCTCTGGCATCATCTCTCTGCCCCCCAAAGGCCACGCTTCAAAATTCAAATCTAACTTCAAAGCCAACCGCAAGCATTTCTCAGGGCTCGTTCTATCCCCACATGCAAGGCCTGAACAGGTAAGTAAGTGTCACACTCTCGTGGTCGTAACAGACCGAACCTTTGAAGCAGCTCCTCTTCCAATATTTTGTTACAAACATCTCCTGACCCAGTAGACCCTTTTCCCAATATGCCTTTCTTTGCCCTAGCTGTGTGTATTTGTCCCAGTGAAGCAACTGTGTCCAAGAGCATACAGGGCAGAGGGAGCCAGACTGGATGCAGTTTTATCCATGAAGGTAAAAAAATCCTTGGTACCTGCTCTTCCCAAACCGTGCCTGGACATTCTCTGGGAGAGGGTTAGCTGGCACAGTCCAAAATTGTGCTGGGGAGCATGCTGACAGCTAAGCATCACAGACAATTTCAATGTAGTGCTTGATACTCCACCTTGGCCTTCTTTTATTTACTAGCACAGATGTAGCCAGGAAAAACATAATGCCTGGTGGTGTTAGCTGCTTGTCATGTTCCTACCCATAAAATGTTTGTGTGTCATGAATTGTGACTAACTGGTGATCTGCTTGCCTGTGTTGTAGGAATAAGGGCTGCATTCCATATGGCATACTGAAAGAAAGCTGGCCTGTGGAGACGTCTTGGCATTATGTTTGGTTTTGGGAGTTATAAGGTCAGTGAGTACATTTCCCATTAGAATGTATAAGAAGGCAGGAAATTCAAAGCAGCAAATAATAATAATAAAAAAAATAAAGCAGTTATTCTCCTTTGAATTTTTTTTTTTCTTTGAACATCTTAGCTGAAGGCAAAAGAACAAATTGATTCCTGCTTTCCTCCCAAATGCTTGCTGGGTTGTGGGAACATACAGCACACCACAGAGGAGTTCAGGGCTCTGCTGCGTATACAGCAAGAGACATTCCCTTTCCTAAAATAATTACGGCAAGAAAGGTCGAAGCAGACCTGCTGGTGGGATTCGTCCCACCTGGCTTTGGAAAGGCATAGTGCAACCATCCACAGCTGGGGTAGCCCCCCCCCAATCCTCCCTAGGGTCAGCAAGAGGAAACAAGCGTTTACCTTCGTCATTCCCTGATCTATTTTAGCCATCGAGGTTGCAATAAGACGAATCGTACCCTAAAAAGACCCATTTCTCAGTGGTGACTGTGCAGGGAGACAGGACAACCAGCACCGAAGAAAACACCCACAAGCCACTCGGATAACTCCCCAGCACGAGAAGAGGTGATTTTGCGGAGATCCTGCTAGGACGGCTCTGAATTAACACCTCACGGATGCTGGGCTCAATTCCTTGCGGCGCAGTGTGCTGGCACACCTCGATACCGAAGCCAGCAGGTCCCTGCAGGGCAAGGGACTCCGAATTACGGTCCTCATCACCCTCCCCGCCTCGGCGAGGATAACGAACCTGAGGTTGAACCCAGGGAAGGGCAGGTCTGTCAGATCCCTGGTACAAGTGATCTCCAGCGGGCACGAGAGAGCTGATGCTGGAGTTACGCTCGGCTGAAGGAGAAAAACCTCCGGAGAGGGGACTGGGGAGGGGAACAGCTTAATGCGATGCAGGCAGCTGAACCTGTGAAGTGTCAGAAAGTGAGTGAGGGAACCAGGAAATAATAAAGGCAAATCGAATGCTCTCCAGGTTGTTGGAAATAGTCCTTCTCAGCTGACATCTGGGATTGCTTTGGGAAGCTGAGCCGCAGGCCGGCTCCTAGCTTTGCCCTGCCCTCTCCCCTGCCAGGTTTTCGAGGGGCACTTGGGGGATATTATTTACACTGCGGATGTCACAGAGCTGAAGAAAATGGTCACCGTTTCCTCCGTGGAGGAGCTCGAAGGAGGGATGGATTGAGATGCAGGAAACAGACATCACCTCTCGTGGACAGTCAAAGCAGAAAAGCTTTGAAAATGTCTCTTTTCTGTAGCTTGGGGGTGGGAGAATCCAGCACTGACAGCGAAACACCAATTACCTTAGTGAAGAGATGGAGAGATGGCTGAAACTGGGAGAATCCAGCACAGTTGTGCTGTCCCTGTCATGCACTTGCAAACACAGCCAACAGGACCTGAGCCAAGGTCTCTCAGGATCTCCAGTGTCCCAGCAGGAACCCGACTGATGCCCTGTCCTGTTGCAGACATATCCATGTCAGAGGTTTTCCTCCTCACCCCTACTCTTGCAGCTCTCATTGAATCAGTAGGGAAACTCTCCACTAAGTAGTAGCAAGCCCGCACATGTAATCCCCTTGAAAACAAACATTTTGAGCTTACAGCTAACAACAGGGAGTTACCACAAGCCTGGAATCTGTTTGTTTGGCTGCGCTAAGTAGTTGCAGTCCCATATAATGCTTGGAAGGGTGGTTTTGTGGGAATAGTTGCTGTTGTGTTGTTTCCCAGTCTTGGCATCGAAGTCAAGAGGAAACTGTGGTCCAGTACGTATCACATACGAGGTTTAGCTACAGGATCCCAGCGTAGGTCCCAACCATGCCCTGCCCTGTGGATTCTCACAAACATGCAATACACTGCTGTGTCCAATTGCAAAAATAGTGACTGGGTTGATTGGTATTGGGCAAAAATAGGCTGCAGAGACCCTAGCTTTGCCTCTGAGCTGCTTTGTGGTTGTGGGCAATTTATTTCACCTCTTCGTGCCTCAGTTTCCTCCCCACCTCTTCCTTTTCCCGTCTGGTCTCCCTGACATGTAAGCTGTTGTTTCTACTCTCCCTCTGTTTATGCAATGTCTGGCAGACACTCAGCCTAAAACTACTCTTGTGCAAATGTTAAGTACAACCACTTTGTCTGGAAGGAAGCTTTTGTGAGATATTTTAGTTTAGGTTTAAAAAAGGCCCCAAACTCTTTAGAAATGCTTTTTGGGTTTTTTTTTTTGGTTGTGGTTTTTTTTTTCCCCTAAATACACTAATAATTCAGAATAGCTGAATTCAGAAGCACTTCTTTGCACACAAGATTTTCCAGCATCAGTTCCTGCTATTCACCCTGCTGCCCAGAGGGGACTGATGGCTGATGCCTATACAGGCAACACACTGCTGTGACTGACTGACCTGCTGCTGGGACCTGCTGGCAGAGTGATGTGAGCCCTTTTGGGTGACAAGGACTTTGCCTCTGCTGTGTCCCAAGGAGCAGCTGGACAGAGATGTCTCATTTCCATGGCTGGATGTGGTCAGTCTGTCGGCGTATGTCTGCTGCTCATCTATAGGTACCCAGCCACTTGCTAAGTGGTATGAGGATGAAGCCTATTGCAAAAGCTGTCAGAGCTTCGTTTGACTGCCTTTCCTTTTTAAAATCCACTTTCTTACTTCCTTTCCATGCTCTCCACTGAGCTGAGACTTGCAGAACTGAGTTCAGCAAAAAGGTGTTTGCTTTCCACAAGCCTTATATTGGCACCATGGTCTGCAAATCCCATAAAACCTGCCAGCCATCTCATTCTTCGGTGGGTGACAGAGGCTTAGCCCTTCGGAGCACGGCAGGAGTTGCACCAGCTCCAGGCATGCAACAACAGCTCTGTTTTCCTCTCTGCTGAGTGAAATGGAAGGCAGTGGCACAGGGCTGGCTGGGAAAAGGGAAGCAGCGGGAAATGTCGGAGCCATTCACAGGCAGAGGAGGCTGGTAAGGATGCCGATGCCACTTGCCCAGCTCTGGGGGTGACAGTGAGGATAAAAGTTTTTCCCCTGCTTTGTGGGGAGGGGGAGGCTGGTGGCTACGTGCAGCGCTGGCTGCGAGTCTGCTGGGGGGTGCGGGACACAAGGAGGTAGCAGGTACAGGGCTCTGATCTCCTCTGCCATGTCTCATTGCTGCGAGACTGGCAAATTGTGAAAGATGGCAGTTTCAGTAGTCCCCACCACCATGTCCCTTTTCTACCTCCGAAGGGACCTGGCTTTGCTTAGATCAGTTTGGCTTTTCAAGAGCAGGGTCAGTGAAAAGCACCTATGAATCTTTTATCGGCAGTTTGCCTTCAGCTGAGGTGTCTCGGGTCAAGTTTCCTGGCCTTTGGGAACAAGATGAGGCTGATATGTTAAACCTTGCAGATCTGTGTCAAGGCAGTGCAAACCCTGCCTGGGCTTGGCCAAGCCCATCATCAGTCCCAGGGAATTTGACCTCCTTCATTAAAGATTTAGTCTTTGCAACAGCCGTTCAAAAGACAGTATCATAAGAAAATAATTGTAAGATAAGAGCACCGTAGCTGGGGAGCGGGCATGGAAAAGGGAAAAGAGATTCTCCCCTCTTGCTTTAAGCTAAGCTATGTAGAAACTGGAGTGTCCATCAACTGTTGCCTTCCTGCCACGTGTGGGAGGAGAGCAGGGGTAGGAGACGGGGGAAGGAAGGAGGCTCCATTTCTCACTGCCTGGGGAACATCTTCAGCTTGAACATCCATGCTGAGAAGAGACACCATGTCTGGCAGCAAGAGGCCTGCAGATCTGCCCATAGGCAACTCTTTATTCTCTCTGCCTTGGAGAGACGTCCATCTCCTCTCTCCAGCCAAAGATAGGGATGCTAAGGACAGAAGATTTCTCCCTATTTGCGTGGCCAACCACGAGTGCTGCAAGCAGGGCTTACCCCAGCAGTGGCCTCATGCCTGGAGACAGAGAAGCAAGTGGGCTGCGGTGTTTTCTTGTCCACCTAAGGCTACCTATGGCTTTTGCAGGTTTGAAACCCAGTGGGATGATTGCTACTCTAATGTAATGGCCAAGGATTCAGAGGCTGGCTCCCAGTGAGGTCTTTCCTTTCAGGAGACACAGGACATGGCTCTTTTAATAGCATCCCTGAATTCATGAGTTTGTCAATCATCTTCAAAATGCACAGCTGATGACATCCTGAAGGCATACAGAAAGGAAAAACCTGTCTGGATCCCACCTCTCAAAGAAATTTTCAAATGCTCCAAGAAATGTGTTTTTGTGTGAGAAGGATAGGAGGAAAGAAAGAGAGGATGAAAAAGAAAGAAGGCAGGTGGAGAGGAAGGAAAGAAGGAAAGGAGGGAGGGAGGGGTGGGCTGGTGGAAGAAAGCTTTTCACAGTCATTTCTTGACATAAAAATGCTGATCCCCAAGCCTTTGCCTTCTCTACAAGTAGCTGGGGTCTGCCCAGCTGGGATCCACTTCCCACCCCACTTCACCAGCCCAGCCCATGGGCATGAGTATGAAGCCAAGCCCAAAACGTCAACGTGCGCTGACTCTCCGGAGCATTAAGGAAACTCTAGACCATGCACTGTGGATGGTGGGAGAGCCTGAACTTGGGAGAGGGCTCCTACGGTGTAAACGTGAAGTGGACTTGCTTTGAGTACTTAAATGGTCTCCAGTCTCATCCTTTTCCTTCAGCTGAATTCCCTCTCTCTGGCTCCATTTGGCCACAGTAAACAGCAATCACAGCCTGGGACATTTTTATTTCTTTATTTTTTTTAATAAACTTTATTCTATATTACAAATAGTTTTTTTTTTCTTTTTTGTTCTGGACTGCAAAATAGGAATGCCTTATATTTACATACACAGGTATACAATTAATTATAACAAAGGTACAGAAGCTTTGCCTTTACCAAGTAACAACGGGATTCCAATTTAAATAGTATAGATTTTATTTATTTTTTTAACTAGGATCAATTCAAAAGAAAATCAAACCAACAACAACAACAACCTAAGAAAAAGGATCCCAACCTCCTTTCTAATGCTGTCTTGACATCTCTTTGAGACTGTTAGTAACACTGTAGTGAAAGGATATGTCTTTACATTGATTTTGTATTTAAGGTTGAAGCTTTAGCAAAACAGAGAATGAGACTTCTAGGCTCATGTGTATGTCCAAGACACAGGGTCAGACACTAGGAAGGGCCTGTCTTGTGACATTAAATAATCCAGTTGCCTCTCGTCTTGATTCCTTGGGGAAAACACTGGAAGCATTTAGCTAGCACCTAATCTCTCTGCTTCTTTACCCCACTCTGGGCTGGAAAGTGGGTTTTCTCCAGGGACTGGAGAAAGAGCAGCATAAAAATTTTACATAACACCAAGTTTCTCTTAAGATACTTCAGAAAGGACTGCAAGCCTGGACATGTGCCTTGATTTCTCTAACTGGCTCTTGCGCCTCAGTCTATCTGAAAGTGAACAGCAACCTCTCCTACTGGGAAATGCTGCCTTCAGAGTGAAGGAGCCATGCCAGACCACACCAGCAAGAGAAGGGAATGCTGAAAGAGCCTAAATGTTCTGGGTTTCCCCCTGTTTTCCACACCCAGGTTCACTTTACTGAGCTTCCCTGCACACTGCTCTCTGCTGCGAGCATCTTTGAGGTGATCTGTTTCCAAGCATAAAGAATTTCTTGAGGTAAACTCTCCATTTTTAGAACAGAAGATTAACACAAAAAAAAGCCAATGAACAAACAACAACGACAACAACAGAAATCACACACGTGACAGGTTGATTAGACTAAGCAGCTTTATATCCTTGCTGGGGTCTTTTTGGTGGTTTTATTTTTTCCAAGTATGAATCCTTTTTTTTTCTTTTTTTTTTTTTTTTTCTTCTTCTTGACATCTTTCTACAAATTAGTTCATTGCTGTAAGCCTGTGTCCCCTTGGTGCTTCTCTAACAGTGTAGTGAACTGAGCCACCCCAAATAAAACATGGTCAACAAGCTCCATTTTCAAAGCATTCTCCACAAAATGGTTATCCCCTGTAAGACAACACAACTTTTTTGGAGGAAGAGGCATTGCACAGTGGCAGAGGTCAGGGAAAACTGCAGGACTCACTCCATGGACCAAACAATATTCTGAAATGGGAACAGCATTGGGTGCAAAGCAGGAAAACTCAAGCTGTGAACGGACAGGAGGCTGAGGTTCACATCACGTTGTGAGGTTCACTTGCTTCATCAGCTGCCTGCTCCGCAGCATACCAAGTTTGGATGGCAAGAGCTAGGACATCCCAAGACCTCCACCTGCCCTGCAGGACAACTCTTTTACTACTCATCAGATGCACAGAACAAATTGTCCTGGCATCACTGAGGCTATGCCAATACTTCTCTACCCAACAGCTGTCATGGTGAGACATCTGCCAACATAGAAACAATCTACTATGATCATGTAAATGATCATAGCTCCCTAGTTTGGAGAAAGAGATCCATTCCTGGGCTCCCCTGGTCATCCCAGGAAGAGGAGGTTATCAGAGGCTCAGAGGAGTTTAAACAACAACACTGATTCAAGAGCTGAATTTTTATACTGATTTTCCCATTCAAGGGTGGGGGATATGCAAACTGGGTTCCTGGATGCAATTTTTGGTGAGCTACCCAAAACAAGCACAAACCTGGTGGGACCACAATGCACATTTCCATACAGCATCCTCTGTCTGGCTTCTGTAGCTAAATGCTGAATGAGGGAGAAGAAAGGGGCTAAAATAACCTTGTTGGGACTGATGGGGTTCCATCAAAGTGCTTATCTGGTCATGGCATCTTCCCACATCAGCAATGGCCACTGCAGAAATGGCCACGACATATTTCTATGGAGGAGCAAAACTCTTACACACTAGAGCCTGTCTCAGGAGTTTAGGAACCAGGACCAGTTTTCTTCCTCTCTCTCATTCCTTTTACAGTGCCAAGCAGTATCTCCACACTATCAGATGAATCTGCTTCATGAGTAATTCTACAGGCTGCTGGGAAGGGTGAAGCACTACTTGTTTCACTGATACCCTGGTGATGTGAGAGTAGTCCTGGTCATCTCCAGAAGCCCAGACTTTTCTTTTTGCTGTGAGATGGCCCTTGGACTTAAGGGTCCTTTGTGGACACACAAATGTATGGCCCACTAAGAGGAGCCCTGGGACTCAGTCATTTCAGGTTTCCAATCTTCCTTTGGAAGAGTCTTCTGCATAACAGTGTCTCTTTCCAAAGCACTTCACTAAAGCCTCAAAGAAGGACAGATCTAAATTTTGTGTTTTGGCTTACTTTTAAACAATTTTCCTCTTGATATTAGCTGTTTTGTGCTTGGGTTGTTACATCATAGGAATCCCAGACTTTAGGAAATGCAGAAGGAATATGTAGTCTTTGTGTTGGCTGACTCAGCAGTGAGACTGGCCACTGGACTCTTAAAACTCTATCAGTTTTCAATAGCATTATTAAAAATAACAATGACAATTACGTGATTTACTCTGTCTCTTTCCCTTCATGGCAAACACCTTCCTGCGGGCTAATGCACAGGATCTGGAAACTTTGGTAATCACTTTTCAATTAAAACAAATAAATACCAACTAAAATTCTGCTGGTAAATCTTCACGTCATAACAATTTTTTTATGGTCTCCAGTGTCAAAGAAGTATAAGACAACTGCAGTGGTAAAATTACAGATGAGAAAATTGGCATAGCCCTAACAGCACAAGGCTGCTGTATGCCGGATTGGACCAAACTTTCAGATATGTTCAGAACAGAATGAGGAGTGGGAAGAGAAGGACTGGGGCATGCTAGGAGAGGAAGGTACCCTTGGGCGGCTGCATTTCTCATTTTCGGTAGCTCTCCTGTGCTGTCTGTTCAAGCACTAACAATCTCTAACACCTTCTTCCAGGTAACACACAACTTTTCCCACAACAGTGTTTACTGGAAGGCTCAGCCTGCAAAAGCACGCGACATGACGGATTATGTCTCGGATCACAACGTCCTTGAGAGGTGAGTACGCTCACAGGGAGGACACAGTGTGTTTGCAGAGGAACTGTTCACCTTTTGTTTCTCTAACCCAGGTGCAAAGTCCCAGAGCAAACTCTGCAGTAAAGAAATAATTTTAGCTCAGTAAGACCACAGGGAGTCTTCAGGAGTTCCCTTTCCCCATTTCTGATGGTGCTGACAGTGTCAGCGTTCGTTGTCTTGATTGCTGTGTTTGAGAAATACCCATAAAGATCAGCCTATCATCTGGCATATTCTGGATATTAGGAGCCTGTCCATTGACTTCTAGGGACTTTGGTTCTAGTTCTGTCTGTGTAGCTTGAAAAACAGTGTGGAATACCACCAATTGGATATTTTTGGTCAAGTGTGGAAAGGGAGGCAGGGGGAAACAAATCAAAGGAAGAGGAAAAGAACACATCCATGTTGTAGTAGGGCTCATTGTTCTGCTCGTGTCTTTGTTTTTAGCTGAATTTCACATGCACTTAAGAAATAGTTAGCTCAACAGGTGAGGCTGGGAAGAAAGATGCCAAGACTTCTCAGTAGACCGAGGGGACGGTGGTTGGAAATGGGGAGGGCGCTGAAGGGGACAGGGGAGGAAGCCCACACATTTACATCACGATTCTGGCACATTTTCCAAGCAAAAACCAAAACCAGCTCAAACATCAAATAGAGAAAAACAAAAAGAAAAAACAAAAAGAAAAATAAGGAGGAGATGAAAGAGAAGCAAAATACAGATTTTCATTCAAATCCTGGGGATGGGGGAAAGAAGAGGGTGCAGAAAAAACGGAAATGCCTAAATGGGAACTTGGGAAGGGTTAAAACACCAATCTCATGGTGCTTCCCATCTCCTCTAAGTCTTTCATTCTCAGTGTCTCTGAGGTGTTCAAGTTTTTCTTGAAAAAAATATATATATATATATATTACAGATGAGAAACTCCGTACCTGCAAGAAGAAATAAAATAATAACAATGGAAAACAACCATAATAAAACAAAAGCACAGCCCTGAAAACATAAAAAAGAAACAGGGTGAGTCTCAAATTTCCCCTGTGGTGTTCCTCTGACTTCAGTAACAGTGCAGGATTACACCAGTTCGCTTTGATACTTTTTTTTTTTTTTAAACAGCTTCTTCTTCCTTTCATGTGCGCATGTCCAGGCAGTATAGCCCATCACTCATAACAACTTCCCTCCAAGCCAGCTATTTGTCCTTAGACTCCTACCATCCAGCTGTGAGTACAAGGCATGACAATAGGGTCCATATTTTTCTTTTGTGGCACTTTGTTTGTCAAAACCTTTGGTTTCTTCCTTTTTTTTTTTTTTTTTAAATTTTCCTTTTTTATGTACTTATAAAAAATATTGTGTTTGTGTTGTTGTTGTAATTTTCTTACTGCTGGCTCTGGTGAGACTTCCACCCCACTTTCACAGCCATAATCAATGGATCTGGAACATGCGCCGACATTACTAAATGGATCAACAAAACCATGGCAGAACCAACCAAACCCAAATCATCCCCAATGCGCAGGCCTCTTAAAAATGCTGATATGTCCATAAGGTGCATGATGAGTCCATCAGCTCAGCAATCAAACAGAAAGCAAGCAAAATTAAAAAGGAAATAACGCACACACGCACACAGATACACACGCACACACACACACGCACGCACAAAATAATAATTATAATCAAGAGAGAAATGTCTGGGGGTTTAAAACCAAGACGTGTCCCTAAGTTTGCTGTTTCAATATGAATCTTGTGATACTCTCCCCACAGACACATCCAGTTCTGGGCTGCTGTTCTTTAAATGGTTTTAGAAAGACTTGCCTACATGTGTATGTTTGGCTGAACAAGACCCACTTGCTGACTGACTCCCGTTTGCACCACATCCCCCCTTGGACGCACTCGTGATCCGTCGCTCTGAAGAGGTTCTGGTTTGCTAGCAAGAGGCATGAATAAAACCAAACGCACTCGTTCTGTAGTCAATTTACACACCCTGTCTTTACCCTTCCTCCCTCCAGGTGCGAAGTAGATCCAGGCTGTAGCTCTGAGGATGGTGTGAGGTGGCTGTGGGCTGGCACCAAGCCACCCCTCCATCTGCTAGTGAGCTCTGTTCATTTTTGGTGAGATGAATGCAGACCCAGCTCTTGCCTCCATGGTGTACAAGATACAAGGTTCTCCAGACCCTGAGGGTCTCCCCACTACACTGAACCATGGTGTTATCCAGGCTGGCAGCTGTATGAACAAAATAGCCAAATGCAGAAGAGATGCAGGAGCTCACCCCTCTTTGGCTGGCCATGAAATGGGTTGAGATGTTTTTCTGGAGGAGCTGAGCGGAGGATAGGACAGGGTAATCACCAACAATTGTCCTGTGGTGACAGTGATCTCTGAAGGGATAGGAAGTGCAAAGAGAGAGCAAATCCTTCCCAGGCAGCAACTGTGCCTTCAGCATGGTCTGTCGGTTCCAGAAATGGAGAAGAGGAAAGACCAGGAGTTGGCACTAAAAGGCAGATGAGTTCACAGTGGTTCAGAGACCTCTAGAAGACACGCGGTTCGACTGGGGCTATCTAGGTAGAAGAATATTTTGCAGTGTTTCATTTGGATTTCCTCCAAGATTTCCTTCCAAAATGTGTGATGACATTTCCTCTTAGGAGTGGATTTGAAGGAAGGTTTTACCATCAGTCCTATGTACCACCTTGCTTCATGGCAAGCCCTTCAGTATCCTTCTGATATTCCACCATGAGAAAATAGTTTTGTTCCAGTTGAGGAAACAAAATGGAAAGGACTAACAAACAGCTTTAAAAAAAAAAAAAAAAATCCCTCTGGTTGGTTTTTGAGGCTAAGCTCCTTGCCTGGAAAAAAAAGACTTGTGGTTCTTGCTTTCCAAGCTGAGGTGGGAACAAGGGAGATGCTGTGCTGTCCACTGCCAGAAGGAACAGAACCACCACCAACAGGATGCCACTGAGCAGAGAGAGCATTTTTGCCGCAGTGCTACAACCAACAGGACACAATGGGAAAGACGGAGGGGGACACAGGTCTCTTTGAAAAATAAGAATAACCATATGAAACACATGGGCAGGGGAGTGTTGGTCTCCTCCTCCCCTCTTGACCCTTCCCCTGCCCCAAGAGAGCAGCTACACTGCTGTTTGCCCAGGCAGATAAAAGCCACAATGGTCCCACTCTGGACGGAGCTGTGGCATTTTTCGGGGAACCTTGGGGTTCCTCTCCCAGCGGGTCACTATCAAGAGATAGAGTTGCAATGGCTCTGCAGGAGAGGATCTTGATTTACTCCTGCCCTCCAGGATCCCTGCAGGCAGGCTGCCTTCCCCTTGGGGAGACTTTTAGTAATACTGAGTTCATTTCCATGTCCGCTCCAGAGGCTACAAGCCCTTGGAGGGCAGTTAAAGCAGCATGACAGAAGTTACCTCCCAATTTCCCATCTGCAGAGTGATGATATGATGTTGGGGGAGGGTTTGTGGGGGTTCCTTTTGTGTGTAATAGTTTTTCTCTAGGGCAAAGGCAGAAGGGAAGCTGTGAAAAGGAGAGCTCCACCTGAATGTCTTGATATCCCCAGAGCCAAGATTCCTCTGCAGTCTTTTCTTTTAACCCCTGGGTCTTCGTCGCTTTGTCCATAGATTATGAAAGAGAAAGAAATGAGAGAGAGAGAGGAGTGCTGTTCAGGTGACTCTGCTTACAGCCGATCAAAACTTGCACTTGGTAAAGATGATGATCTTGAGTGAGGCACGACTTGGTTTATCCCTCCCAGGGTGTCCCTGGCAGGACAGTTCTCAGCTGTCTATGCTCATGAGGGTTATGACTTGTTCAAGTTTGTAGGCAAGTTTCTGTTTCCCAGCCTGGTCATCTTGATCAAGGGCTCCGAGAATCTGGAAAAGGAGAGAGAAAGAAATGATAGGGATTTTACTTTTCTTTCCCCAAAGAACTGAGACCAGCATCTTATAGCAGCAGACGAGGGTTAGCTTTCGCTAAGGTAGGTCCCAGGCTTAGCTTAGATCATGCAAAGCAGGTCAGTCAGCCAGCAGGGAACTAGACAGGCAGTTTGGGGTTGATTCGACTAAACACAGAGCTCTAGATTGCAACCAACCAAATGGATTCTTATCTTGGAGATCAGTTATTTGGTAGCTTTATTCATCACCTTGCCATGCCACTTGAAATGCCATAAGAGGTCTCGCTTGGTCTTCAACACATAGAATCATGCTGGTAACCTTAAAGACCTGTGTCATACTTGCTGGACCATTCTTGGCTGCTTTAGGGTATGGTAGGGTATATGCTTTAGAGTATCTCAAATGGCACTGGGTACATATACTTAAATAACTTTTGGCCACATGTGATGCAAAGCCCATATAGGGATCCTCTGTAGCAAGCTAAGATCTGGCCATCAAATACTGCAAACCAGCTAAATCTGATTAGCTAATAATAGAAGACAAAAATAACAGGGATCTAGATGGAAGAAGAGTACTGGGGAGACCAATAACCCCAGACCTTCCCTTTCTAGACTTTGCTTTTCATTCCATAAATCCATCATCCCCTGAGCCAGGATGAAGACAGGTTATCTGTGACACATGCCGGACCCCAGGAATGGGTGGACTGTCCCATGGTCCCACAGAACTGCTCTTCCCCCTCCGAGGCACTTACCTCCTCGCTGTACTTGCCGACGTAGGAGTATATCTCTGAGAGCGCGCTCATAGTGTTGAACTCGTTCATATGCATGCGAGACTGCTCAGCCAAGTATGCATTCATGTCCTGGTCACTGATCGCTGGCATTTTGGCAATGTCTGAATAGTACCTGAGAGAGAGAAATACAGGTCTTTCTTGAGGGGAGAGAGTAGGGAGTCAAGAGATGAAAGCCACAACAATAAGGAGGGAGAACACTCAGCACTCTCGGGCTCTTCTGGTGCATCAGTGCTATACCTGGTCACGTTCTTCTTTTACAGCAAGGGAGATGACAGCCAAAGTGGAAATTACTGAAGCACTATTTCTGAATACCAGACGTGTTGTATTCACTCAACCCTATTCTGAGACTCAAGTCCCAAAAAGCATCCTGTAAACTCTCTCCATGCCATCAAAGAAGTAGGCAGTACCTATTGATGCTGGATTCCTTTGTCAGGCCTTCAAGGGCTTTGAGCCCTGCCTCTAATCCCACAGAGAAGTCCCACTGATCTCGCCGCCCATTGAGAGCTCAGGATTTCACTCCCATAGAAAAAAAACCCCAACCTTGCATGCTTGTTTGAACCACTCACACTAGTACATCTGCATCCATTGCTAACATCGTCCACCTCCCCCACTGAATCCAGTCTATTCCAGCAACCCTCTGCTGCTCAGCATCTCCCTTTGGCCCCAGATTTTAAGCTGGCCTGATGTCAGTTTGTGGCAACAAGCTTCAACACTCCCATCCCCACTCTGACTACGGAAAATCTGCTTTCTGTAGGTGTCAACGCCATTCCCCTCGAGCTCAAGAGGACTGGGGCTTTATCCATAGAATGTGGATCCCACAGAACCATGCCCATCAGGATTCATCAGCAGAACAATGTCTCTTTAAGGAAGTTGCTATTTTCGATGTCCTTCGTCCCCCGGGTAAGGCAGGTCTTGGAGGACAAGGTTTGCGGAAGGTAATCAGTCACTGTCACTCGCAGCTGTGCTCTGCTGTCAACTGGTTAATTAGACGCCATCATTTACATTTTTAATTTCTGCAATTTGACATTTTGTGCACAAGGAAAAAAAAAAAGAAAAGAAAAAATCCCATAGCTGCAGCAATCCACAATTTTATAATTAGGAGGCAGAGGGGACGGGGAGCCAAAAGAGCTGACAGGTGTCCTGTAAACAGCATTGAGACACCTGCTGAGATGGAGGCTGTTTTCCACTGCAGAGAAATTGGACACTGAAGTGCTGTATGATAAGGATCCTTCAGACACACAAGTGGGAAAATACTCTTTATGACAGAGCAAGACAAGCAGCTGCTGAAGTTTCCTATGAAAGATAGCACAGTGCAGGAGAATTGGGAAGAAAACCTTCCACACCAGAAGGCTTCAGTTTTGCTCAGTCTGGTTGTATGCCCTGCACTCCCATCCAGATTTATTGCAATGGGTTGGTCTCAGCTGCTATCCTGGTTTTGCAGAGGTGGGCTGATGTAACCCTTGGGAGAGAAAGGCGTAAGAGGCAGAGGTCCTTCTCCCAGGACCCTTCTCCCAACTAGTCTTCTAGCTAGACTCTGGCTCATCATAAAAACTCATGCAAACCTCATTATCTCTACTGCAACTTCCAGCACACACAACATTACTCTCCCTGGAGTCCTAGCATCTTGTCTTTTGGGCTCAGGACCAGCCAAAAGTCCTACTCTAACTCAGTCCTTTCATCTAAATATTGCCCACTCCCAGTACTCCAGTGATGAGTTGTCTGGGCTTGATTTTGCTTTACACTCTGCCTAACCCTCAGTCCCCAAGTGGACCTGAACAGTTGTCTATGAGTAAAGCAGGCATCTAGAAATCCTGTGAGGACCTGTCCTGCAGAGCTACCTCCAGGAGACAATGGTGAGCAGGATGAATAAATATCTCTAGACCTTTGCCACTCGCAGAAAACCTCAAACAGATCTCAGCATCAGCAGCTGGACAAAATCAGACCTGTTCTACGTGGACTTCCGACAAGAGAAAGCGTCAGGAACTGATGGCATCCGTGACAGTGCTGTTGCAGGCTCCTCGGAGCCAAAGCACATTGCTGAGAAATAAGGAGTCTTATGGCCAAAAAGCAAGATGTGCCTTGGCACCCCAAGAAAACTACATCTATGTGCAACCGGCACAGTTCATAGACTTGTGGGGAAAAACAGCCTGCAATGCAGTGAAACGCATTGATTTATGGTGCCTATGAAGAGCCCACGGAGAAGAGCCCAGCTCCTTATTAATATTGCATAGGCACCCTCCTGCTGGGCGAAATGAAAAGTGAAGGGGATTGCATCACAGCAAAAATAAATGAGGCTGGTGGAGGAAAGCAGAGGAACTGTGTTGTATTTGCCAGTCTGTCTCTGACCACCACTTGAAATGCTCCTTTTTCCTCTCTGGTTCAGCTAGTCATCAAATGGTGGCAGGATAGTGGGTGTAGGGATAGGGTGCTTCCAAAAAAGTGAAACGCAGACACATGTACCGTCTGCTTCTCCAAGTTTGCCCTGTCTCCCTTTCACCTGGTAGCAATGGTCTCCTGAGTCTGAGACTCACAAGAGTCTGAAAGCTCCCCAGTGCATTTCCAGCCCTGCAGAGATATTTTCCCAGCAGCATAACACTCCCACGACTCATCTGAACAACAAAAAGCAACAGGCAATGTTCCCTGGAGCCAAGGACAGGATGCAAGAATCTGAGTTTCAGGGCTTGGAGACCTCTCCAGCCTTGACAGACTCTCAAGCTGTGATCTCAGTGTTCTGGGTTCACAGGCCACTACCCACCACCACACCGAGGTGTCCTGGTCTCCCCTGGACCCAATTCCCTGTCCGTCACACACCTGAGCAGGCATCTCCCACTAAGACTGCAAACCAAGATATTGCAGAAGTGTTTCGCAGGAAAAATAAAAGACAAAGAAGGGGAAAAAAGCATGTACCAATAGTCAAACCTAGCTGCTGGTACAGGGAGAAGACATATAATATCCTTCCATCAGAACTCTGCCATGGCCGAATGACTTATTTATACAGAAATGTTTCTAATGAAGCCATCATTGTGCTATCTAAAGAAATGATGAATGTGTACATTAAAGCATCCTAGCAGGGAGATGACAACATCCCTGCTGAGTCTCTACTTTCTATTTGAGCCCAGATCCTCAGAGGTACTTAGGGTCTTTCTGCCATTTGCATACCCCTAACGTCTTCAAAACCACTGTGAAGCTGTCACCAAATCCCAGAGGTCCTTACGTTTTCACTGCCAGCATTTGCAAGGCTGCCTGTGCGCTGCTTCCCTTCGCCCCTGCACCTGACAGCTCTTACTTACACCACAGCCGAAGGGTGAGGCGATGCAGGGGAGCAAGATACTCTTTCACCATGCTGCTTCTGCGAGCACCCCTAAGCTGAGGGCCACCAGACCCTCACCTGAGCCATGGACAGATCGTTGACTCATATTTCCACAGCCCCAGAGGCTGCATTACCCAGCAGGAGGTTGGGAACACAAGACTAAGCCAGATTCCCTCGGAATGAGACAGAAAAGTAGCAAAGCAGCAAATCTAGCTTAGCCTGCCTCCAAAGGTTCAAGACGGAGAGTCCAAAGCAGAAGACGGTGACGACGTGGTCAGATGTGCACCGCTCGCTGACCTGGTTCTGCGGATTCTTACCTCAAGGCTGTGCATTCTCTGGTGTGGTGGGAAATTTGTTCATTAGACTTCAGAAACAATAAAACCCCCTAGAAATTTGCGTGAATCCACCACTCGGGCATATCAGCAACTCAGAGGATGTGAGGATTATCAGACCATAGGATGTGACTTCTTAGGTATCATTAGCAGAGCAACTTACCCCAGCCTGGCTTCAACAGGAGAGCCCATGAGACCATCCACTGCAACTGCTGTATGGGGAAAGGTCTTAGATGCACCAGTGTACAGCAGTGCTCCCTCTTATTCTCAAAAAATAATTGCTCTTGCTCCTCTCACATCCTCCTCTTTCCCTGGGTTGTCTTTGTTTTGTCTTGTTTTGTTTTGTTTTACTGAGGAAAGCAATACAACAGTGACCTGGGAATACATCTTGCCCTCTGTTTAGCCAGGGGTAAATGCTCTTGCCCTTGGTACCGACCAGGAAAGGCTCTTTAGCGGAGCTGTTTCACAAGAATGACTGTGCCTGCTGCCACTCAGTCACTCATTAACTCATCAAAAGAGAAGAGAAAAGCTGTATTGCCAGTGCTTCCTCTCCAGTCTGAAATTTTCCAGCACTGCCATGGTTTAGGCAGCTTAGCACGGAGCTAATTGCCTTCCAAAAGATCTTTTTGTCATGGCTGTTGTTGTGTCGTCTCTGGGTTGGGACTGCACTCATTAATAATCGTTTTAGCATATGAAAAGCTTGTAACGAATCCATGTGCTGCAGACGGCAGACGCAATTACAGCAATAACATAATTAGGGTTATGCAATAGCCGGCTGTATCCAGACCACTGAAGGAGGAAGAGATGTATGAAAGGGATATGGGGGACTGCTATAGCAGAGAAGGGCTGAAGGAAAGCTTGGGAACAACCTAGCAGCCAGCTCTTTTACGGGATGAAGAGAAGCAATGCAAGGACATGCTGTCAGTTCTTCTGTTCACGCTGCACGGCAGTTTTAGTTTCCTGGGAGGCAGCTGAGCTGCAAAGTTTGTGTTTGTGCTGATTCAGCTACAGGCAGCCGCAAGACTCTGTTAGCCCAGACTGATCCTATTTTGGAGAGAGGTTCAAGGCCAGGCTGCTGGGACACTAATTGGACTTTGGCAGTAATAGCGTGATAGCTAAGCAAAAGGTACCGGCCCCAAAGTTAGCTGAAGACCTGTCAGTTCTTTCAGAGATTTGCCTTGAAGAGCTTGAGGGAATGATTCTGTCTGTGTATGCATCCCCTAGCTAGGGCAATGATTTTATTTTGCATGGGCACGGCTTTCCCTGCTGCTTTTCATCTCAGAATAAATGGTAGAGAGTAGCTGGGCAGCACTGAGTCAATGGCTGAAGAGTGAATCGGTGCACAGGTAGTTTCTCCAGTAGAAGAAACCATCCAGCATCATCTCAGTGCAGGTGATATGCGGCTCTGAGGTTGTACCCTGTACGTATAGACACATTTTCATCTGGCCTGCCGAAAACTGCACTGTGTAGGAACAGCGTGTTACTGCGATGAGAAAACATCAGTAGTTTTTCAGGGACTAAAAGTGAAGAAAGGCAAGCAAACAGTCTTTAGATACACCAAAAGCTGCAGCTGAGAGGCAAGGAATGAGCTGTACCCCCTGCCCCTGGGGATGCAATGAGATGGCACGGGCGTTAATTACAGCCAGACAGATTTTGGCTGGCCATCAGGGAAAACACCGTGATGGGAAGGACAGGGAAGCGCAGGAACGGATTGCAGGAGGAGAGCGGAGGCTCTGTCGTTGGAGGCCTTTAAGAAAGGGGTAGAGAAGAATCTGTCAGGAAGGCTTTAGGCAGAGCTGATCCTGCCCCGAGGCAGGAGCTGGTTGGCTTGACCTCCTGAGGCCCCTTCCACCACCGGTTTTTATTATCTCTACTGACAACACCCCCTACCTTGACCCTTGGTATGCTATATCTTAGGCCTTCTTTCCGGCAGGGAAAAGAGACGCAGAAGACTGCGTTTTTTAAAGTAGAGCCGGGATTTGCACCTGTCATTTGATGCTCTCTTTTAAAGCCTTTGGAGTCACCCGATGTTTCTGTTTAAAACCTCAATAACTTACAACGTTAGGGTGCATGCAGGTTCTAATCTTTATTCTACTAAGCTAGTCCAATTCCTTTCTAAAGCTAGCTGCCAAGTGGCCAACAGACATCACAAGCAGTGCATTGGAAGAGACCATCTATTGACTACAGAGTCCTGAAACCACAGGCTGCCAAGTTATGTAGGTTAGGTCCCCAATGGGTACAGACTATCTGTTTTGCATACTCCAAACACACTCCCACAGCATTTTCTAACAAGCTTAAGACCTCGACATCTAAAGGCTAAAGCCATGCAAATCACAGTTGCTTCAGGAAAAGGAAATAGATGAGATCACGGACCCAGGACCTGGGTACCAACAGCTAGGTCAGGTTTGTATCCAGGTTAACATAATAAACTGCAGATGTTATAATTCTGTATCCCACAGATCAGGTCACTTTAAACATCTTTTAGTCCAGAACCTGGCAAGCCTATTTTGAATGGTCTTCATTGGGAGATTCTCAAGGTGTTTAGAATACTTGCAATGTCTCCACTGACCTTCAGATTTTCTTTGAGGGGCTATTTTTAATGCACAATAAACAGCCAAAAGGAGACCAAGTCCCTGCAGGGATGAGAAAAAAAGCACCAGTTCTTCTCCTTGCAACACTGCAGGTATTTTGGGCACCAGTGTGCAATGGAAAAACTCTTTGGCTTCTGATTTTTGTGCTCTGTCCCTTTTCAGTCTCCCACATCCCTGCCTCCATGCCAGGCTTCAGTAGGGAAACATCGTATTGATTGCGATGCAGGCAATTAAATGGTGTTAATGAAGTTCAAACAAGTGTTATCATAAGCTTGGCAGCATGGAGAGAAATGAAAGGTCAGCCACAGCCCTTTGTCATCTTTTCAGTGTGGTGTTGAATGCTAATGAGACAGTCCCAATTAGAACAGGCTCCCCTTGGTATTGCTTGGGGATTGCATCAAATGCTCCCAAATTCTCCAGATTTCTAGGCTCAAAGGGGATATTTGAAGTAAACTTGAAAAGATGCAGATCTGAAGCTGCTCTAATGTAAATTCAGCAAAGCCTATGGAGTTTTACTAACAGAAGTCAGATGAGAATCTGGTCTACCGTTCCCATTCTTTTCCTCTTTTTTGAATAGACTCATATAATGATAATTGAAAAGCCTCCACCTTGTCTTAGAACTACAGTCTGACTCTTCATGGCTTCAACAAAAGCCAAATAGCCTGTCCCCATTCCCTGGGTTAATTCTCCTGCCTCAGACAGGCCTCATCTGCTGCTGCAGGAAACCCAAGTTGTGGCTGCACCTAGATACTTTTTTAGCCATGTGTTTTCACAGTGAAAGAGCCCTGGGTGTGCAGTTTGAATGCTGAACCTCGTTTTCCCCCAAAATTAGGACTTCTCAGCGGGATTGTTTCAGCAGGCAGAGTCCACCTCAGCTTCCAATAGCGTTAAAAAAGGACTGTTGAAATCAAACTCCCAGTTGACGGCTATGTGGAGGTAGACCATTAGTCAGGCCAGAATCTGTAGTTATTCCCTTCCTAACATACTTTCACAGTCTAAAGAGGTGGAAGACTAATCTTTGAAGGATTGGAGGAATGTACTTTGACCCATGCCTGCTTCTTATGCCAAGGTCATTACCTGCTTTGAGTTTTGTGAGTCCTAAAGGCACACTCCACACTGAGAAACCAGCAGTTGCAAAGGGATGGCTGGGAGTAACCCAGCTCAGCTACCATTTCAACAGACCTGTTAAAAGTCTTGACTCCAGAGTGCCTTCAAGTTGGGTTACAATCTAACACTGCTTAATTGCCCTCTTATAGTTTCTTCCTCATCAAAGAAGTTCGTTTGATTTCCAGGTTCTTCTGACTTACTCAATGGTTTCTTAAACTCTCCAACTGAAAATCTTTTTATCTTATGATTTACTCTTTGAAGAAATCTAGTGGTCTTGAAGGATGCCATCTCCAGCTGATGCTGACTACAGAAATAGCTCCAACTAGTACTGGAAGCATTTGGATTTGGAACAACTCCCTTAAAGTATAGTCGCAGAATGGAGAAAAGGCATTCATTAGCTCAGGGTAGAACTGAAATTATATTTTATTCATTCTTGATATGTTTTTCCTTTGATCTACCACAGCATCCAGGTGCCACTGCCTTGAGTCAGTGGACTTGACACACAAAAATATAAGCAGGGCAGAAGCTCTAACCATATTCCAAAACCTGCAGCCTCCCCTCGGGCTTCAGTTGATGTTGTCAGACATCAGTGCAGATAACAACCCAGCACATGCTGGGCACAGAAATCCAGTGCTGTTTACCAGCAGCAGGAGGTGTTATGTACCTCGTTTGCAAACCCAGTTGTTTGGGAAAACTTCCAGGGAAATGCAGCACCTATTGCTGAAGATCACTGGGCAACAGGATTTAGCTCCAAAAAGTTGTAAAGTGAAATCGATACTGGAAAAACAAAATGGAAACGGCCACCTTCTGTTTATCCAGAAACAAAAAGGTGTTGCATGAGGAAATACCCTGTTCTTCACCTACGTACCTCAGTTTGTCACTCAAATGTACCATCTCCAAAGACAGAGACAAAAAGCGTCACTAGAGTATGATACCTTTGGGTCACTGTTGGTGCAAAATTGAATTCTAAATGAATCTCAAACACCTCTTTCCCCCTACCCAGATGAAACCAGCAATCAACCTCAATACATACTAAGAAACTTGGACAGAGTACCAGAAGTAGGTCATAATTAAGCAAGGTAGCTTGTAAGAGCCTTACAGGTTGCCTAGAAACGACATTTGCAGAAGTGTTTAACCACATCTAAAAATAATTGTCCAGACAAATCAGAGATGAACCGGAGCATTATTGTAAAAAAAGTCACCTCATGCCAACTAGGAGACAGAGTTCTTTGATCAGCCATGCTCTCCTTTCACAAAATGAGAGAAAACCATCCCCACCAAAGGAAGTACAGTGGTTTACAGTGCAGTGTGCCTACAGTAGTAGAGGTCTCATATAACCTGCCTGACATGGTATCAATTTTAGACAGTACCTATGAAGTCATCCGGACAAATCATTGCTTAAAACAGGATGGCATTGCACAGAAATGATCTGTAAGGTAAACCCATTTTTGTATTTACAGAGTAGTAATCATTCTCCATCTGTGCAGTTCCCAAACCTGTCAATAACGCCAAACAAGCGTAGCATATTGGAAAACAAAGCACAGATCAACTTCTGCAAGGCTTGCTCCAGCAGACAGGCTCCTGCTGAATGGAGTGCAAGATGTGTTATTTGCTTGTCCCGCGGAAAATCTTACAGAAACTGAAGCCCCTACATATTGCAGAAATAGCTGTCTTGGTTCTATTCCCTGTAGAGTAGCTTTGCCAAACACTGACCTTCAGTGCAGTAGATTGAACAGTACAGCTACAGGTCTTGCAGATATGGATAAAATGCTTGGACAGACCTCTGACCTTTCAGAAAATACCTGCAGAACTTCAGTCACCAGCCTGTCAATCTTATGGCATCTCATTCAAAGCACAGAAAAGCCTCCAAGGAAAGCTACTGGACTCAGAATAAGGGAAGATAATTGTATGACCCTTGGGATCTAGGCAGCGTGGGGAATGTCACAACGATGCTGAGAACAGCAAACCGCTTCTGGTCTGTGTGGAAAGATTTAGAAGCCCGTGTACTTCACAGGGCTCAAACACATCACCTCCCCTTCCTTCCTCCTTCTATCTCTTCTCAACAGTTTCTCCTCAAGAGAAACAATGATGGCAAACACCTTCAGTTCACACCTCTAATTAAATTTCCAACTCTGCTGCCAGACACGTGGGAATAAAAGGCTAACACGGAACTTTCTACTTAGGCAACAACCAAAGAAAAAAAAGCCCAGAGGCAGTTAGCAAGAGCAGTACTGATGATGCCTCCTACTTCCATCCATGAAGCAGGGCCTTGCATCACTTCCTTACGTCATTCCTATTTCTCGAGCTAAAACTCACCTTTCCACCCAGTTCTTGTAACTGGGGATGTCCTTGGCGTAGAGAAGCTTGTTGGAGGGTGAGTCTTTGCCCAGACGATGCTCTGAGGTTGAACAGGAGTCCATGAAAGTCTGAGCCACTACAGAGAGGCAGGCATCTGTGATGCTGTTCTTGTGAATGTCGAAGACGAACTGCGGGTTCTTGATCATGTTAACCCAGAACCGTAATGGCAGGCTGCAAGAGGAGTGGAAGAGGTGAGTCAGTCAGTGTGCTATTCACAGGCTTTGTTGTGGGAGGTTGCAATGGTGAATGGTGGATGGGAATCAAAGATCATGGTGTGGAGATAAGGATTCCGAGATAAGCTTTGACATACAATAAATTCCTCCCCTACGGGGCTCTAGGGACAGCCGTGGAGTCACCTCGAGAGTGGCTTTTGTCCCTGTTATCCTTACAAGCCAGATTTTGTCAGTCTTAAAGTCAATGCCAACTTATTGAACTTGCACATAAATTAATGGGAGTATAATTGAGGTGATGAAAATGATTCCTAACTTCTCTACGTTAGGTTAAAATGTAAAGTCGCAGCTGTTGGCTGCTTCATCAGCTGAGGATAGGCGTTGCGTCAGCAAAACTTATGATGAACATTTGTCATTGAAGGACTTGGCTTTTAGCCCTCATAGCAACCCCATGGGAAGAGAGGTAGGTATTGCTCCCAGGTTAAGACTAGGAGTGTTACCGGCATGCACTGTGTGCTGCGGATACCGTGCACTGCCACACTCCACAGCTCAAGCCCAAGTCCACATATGATCCCAGCACACCGGGCAAGAAGCAGTCATTATGTGACAGGGAAAACCCTGCTGCCTCAAGAGGAAAAAAGGAACTGGGAAACAAGTGTTGCACCCTTTGAAATGAAAACATATCTACCCTAACCAAGAAAATGTTATTTCAATTGCAATCCAAAGCCCTTCTTCGCCCCACTTTTTCTCAAAAGAGCAGTTCATTTGTACGAGATGCCCTGAGGTAACCACCTCCAGCCTTTGCCTCGAGCCTTTTTGTCAGGGCAGAGCCATTCATATGGCCTAGGAGCTGAGATGTGACACTGATCACAGAGTCAAACTCTTGTCTCTCTGTCAGGTAGACCGTTAAGTCTACCTTCAGTGTCTGTACCTTCCCAAGAGGAGGTTATTCTTCAGCTTAACAAATTCACCTGATGTTCAGGCTAAACTCCCCATTTGCTCGTTACCGTCCATTTGCTCGTTACCCCCATGTGTTCACAGCACCATAAAAAATTGATCTCCAAGTCCGATACATTTCAGGTAACAGCAGGCAGTTTAGCATGTCCTGGCAGAGGGATGGCACCACATTTTCCTAAACCACTGTGTGTTCTCCTGAGCCATTAAAATCAGAAAGCAAATGTAAGGAAAGTCCCACACAGGTAATCCTGCCAGCCAAGTTCAGGAGAAGTGGGAGATGCTGGCAATGAGACCTGGTGGAGTTGGGGGGGGGAACACTTTAGGCTGGAGATGGAGGTTCATCTGTTGGGGGACGAGGCGGATGAGTGAACTATGCAGAACTTCTTCTGCAGGGGTTTGGATGGCAAACACAGCCACAGTGAGGACGAGCCGAGAGGAAATGTATGTGTGCCTGAGTGTGTGCACGGGTGCGGGGAGGGGCTGGGGGGACGATGTCCCTAGCTGGGAATAATGAAGCCCATGATGTGGCTTTGAGTTAATTTAATCTGATTGAAGAGATTTCTTCATACTGCCCCTTTTCACACATACACACACACTCTGCCTTCCCCCCTCCCCCCTTAAATAAACCTCCTGCTCATTTAGTCTGAGTGGCTGCAATCAGCCTTAGATTAGCGCTGCAGATAATGTTAATAATATGCTAATGTTTCATTAGTTGAAAGCCTCTTTGGTGCATGGGGTTTCTTTTTTTATGTCACTGCGCTGTGACGATCTGCCATCAGCGTGGCTGGTAAAAGGAAAAAATGCATGAGCTGGGAGCCCCATGGCTCTCCTCTGCTGTTCCTTTTTTAGTCCCTGTATTTGCACAGGAGAAGGGGAGGGAGCAATTCCCCAGGGGACTCTTTCCAACAGGGAGACTCAGCGGAGAGAAGCCACAGAGATCTTTTCTCTCCACTGATTCCGGTTTTTCCTTGCTGTCCCATTACATGTACGAAGAGGGGCTGCTGCCTGGCAGCTAGAGCAGGGGGCTGATGTCAGACTTTGTCACTCACTCCGAAGGAGACTCGCATCCAGCTCCAGACCCTTTAAGTGCTTAGTACCATTTGGGATGCTCTCCCGGCCTCCAGCTGCCAGCCCAGGGGCGTACAAGTCTCCTGTGAGTGCTGCACATCCCCTGCGGATGTCTGGGATACCTTAAAACATCTCAGATGGCACTAGATGCCTGGGTGTGGGCAAACAAATGGAGCTCTAGCCTCCCTCTGACTGTAGTGGGAATTCAAACACCCAGTCTAGATGAAGACATTGGTGGTGAATCCTCTCCCATGCCTCCCTAGACATTCCTATGGGCCTGGGCAGCGCAGCAGCTAAACACTTCACCATTTTTCCTCATGAGGTCCCTCAGAAACACTGCCAGCCCCCTGTAATACAGGGTAAAGTGGGACCTGTCTCGCCAAGCGCTCCATCCTAGACAGCATCTGTTAGATTCTGGATCTTCTGACTTCCCCATCTGCTTGGGAAGACTGAGCCCGGTGCTCTGAACCCCACGCCAGGCTCCCCAGCTCCCCCAGCAGCCAGATCCCAAACCACACATCCCTCCACTCTCCTTCCAGGCCAGGACCTGGTGCTGGACTGTACTGGGGCGTCTCACTCACCAATTGCTCTTCCAGGTGTGCCGCACGTGGGGGTCATGGATGTTGTGCTTGTCAGCCTGCTCATCCAAGAAGTCGAACATGTATTTGATAGCTAGGGGAAGCGCACTGCCACGGTGAGCAGTGCTGAAGATGGTCTCAAAGAGGTCGTCTACAAATTTCTGGAGGGTGCCCTGGTGGGAGAAGGAAAGAAAGAAGAATGTGAGTTACTGAGGAAGACGACGTTGAATTTTGGTACTACTGAAAACAGAGTATGTCTGTGGATCAGACTCATAAAGTGTGATTGAAAAGTGGGAGCCATCTAATAGCTGTTAAATGCGGCATGAGCTGGAACTTTTAATATAGATGTCTTTCAGCAGACATGTGCATCATCACAATCTCGGCTACATCTGGTTAGCAGACAGATGTAGTAAGTCAAGATGCTACCTGTCCTCTCTGCTACTAGAACTCCCTGCCACGAGGGTGACTGAGCTGTGGTGGGATACTTTACCCCATCTCAGGTATATGGTGATGGAGAGGCCCTGATCTGTTTCCACCGAGATTCCTCTCCTCTGCATCCTATCTTCAACTGCTTTAGTCCATGCATGAGACAAAACCTAGCCATTTTCTATGCTGGCTTTCACCCAGGGCCAATTCTTAAGCTGGGAATAGAAGTCAGATGACTGCAGAGCAGAGCAGAAGGTGTCGTTGAGACAAATGGGACAAGAGTACCTGGAGAGAGACGGCTGGTTTATATGCGTGAGTAGTATAATAAATAACATGAACTTCATCTTAATCCCCAGGAGGCCTCCTCATTTTTTACTACCCATTGGCATGGGACTGAGGCAAACCCTAGAAGCAATGCATGGATGTGCCAGGTACTGCTCTGCAGACCTCAGTAATATCCACTGCAGAGACTGCAGAGGTCTCCTCGTGCTCCTCTGGGAGGAGAATCCCAGATCCTGTGCTTGGAGAACCACCCTGGACAAGCTGGTGAGGACAGCTGACCTTTAGCAAGAAGGTGAAGAGCTGGAATATCAGAGGGTGACCAGGCTTGGAAGAAGGGACAGTTGAGGAGCTGTGATAACCAGATGAGCTGCAGGCTGGGTTTGGGGGGGAACCAGGCAAGGCACGCCTTCCCTGCAGAATGAGGAGCTCTAGCCCATGTTTGAACCTCTGTTCTTCCACCAGAGATTCACAGGCAATTAAATATGAACAAATCATACAGCTGGTAAAATAACCAAAAAGCAATCAAATCTCCAGCAAATGTTTTCTGACATGCAAAATTTCCTCTTCTGAAAAATAAACCCCTCCCCTTTCTCTGCAGACCCAGGAAAGAATTTCTCCTCACTAGAAACAAAGCACCAGGTTCCACCAGAGTGGCTCAAGTTTACATAGCGCTAACAAATACTTAATTAGAAAGCTGGTGTCTCTTGCTGATTCACCACTTGATTTATTCTTTGGGAAACAAACAGAGGTACCTTTTGCTTGTGTGAACTCCTACGGAGTGAATAAAGGCCTGCAGCACATGTCTGACTCAGAAAGGGCCCCCGAGGGGAAATCTTGTTGGTCTGACATGGAAGAGCTGCCCCCAGGTTCAGTTTCTGGAAGGAATTAGTTCTCTACATGCTCACCCACACAAACACAAAGAAAACCTCTGAGGCTTTTAGGCAAGAGACTCTAGGTCTCAGAGGTCAGGGATTTACCAGAATAAAAATCATTGTCAGTTTAACTAAGTATTCCCTGGGATTGTATTACGAGCAATTGCTGTCTCTCCTTTTTCCCTCCCTCAAATGGTCATGATGAGAAAAGAAAATCGCTCAGCCCAACAGGGGAAACCACAAACCCCCAGCCTTTCTACTCTCTCTGTTGCTGTGCAAGTTTTGCAGCTGCTTTCCTGCCATATCCACAGGAACCCTCCCGAGTGCTGAGTTTGTGATCCGGAACAGAAAGCAAAAGCAATTCAATGGTGGGGTAGGGGACATATCCCCAGACAGTGTAAATCAGCACCGGTCCAATGCTTGCTGGTTTACACCATCTGGGGCCCGAGCCCTGGGGAGCATCATTTTCTTTTTACGTTGTATGACCCGTAAAAGCATCTTGATGCCAGGGAGCTGGACGTGAACCAGGGGCTAAAGACAAAGCCACTTTATCTCCAAATCCCACTGCAACATAGACAGCCTGAGTGAGGCTGCAGGGAGAGTCAGACACGAGAGGCAAAATGAACTGAGGAAAAAATGTGTGGGTAAAACTATGTGGTAGGACTTGAGCATGTGATGGAGACCTGTCTGATGGGCAAACTCTCAGACGGTGTTTGCATGAACACATGAAATTGTGTTTGTGCCTATTAACACCCTGACAAGAAATGATAATAGTCAAAACTTCAGAGAAGGGAGGAAGATTGGGCTGTTTGATCACTGCTTGGTTCAACCCTGCTCAGAATGGGGTGAGATAACACTGCAATCAGCCACACCTGAGCCACAACTCCTCTGCAGATTCCACTTCTGGGATGCATTGAGATAACTCTCATGTTAGAAAGATTCAGAACTGCCCAAGAAGCCTGCGTGATTATATTGCCTTCATCCCCACCTGCCCTAGTCCCTGCTGAGGTGCAAAAGAAAATTGTTGCAGGCTCTTCATTAATGGAGGCTTCTCCAAGGAGACTGCCATCCACAAGGTGGAAGAGCAAATAAATGTAAACTCAGACAACTGCTTTTGCCCACAGTCCTGTAGAGCTTTTAGAGATGAATTAGGTGGAGGATAGTCTTGGTCAGAGATGAAAGAACATAAAAGGCCTGAGACCTTTTGTCAAGCCCAGAGTAAGCCAGCTGCAGCAAGAACTGGCCATCCCCTTCGGAGGGAAGGGACAGCGTGGTGGTGAGTGACAGTGAGTTCTTTCTGAGCAGAGAGCGGCAATTAAGCCACTTTCTGGGGCTGTCTCAGAGCCAAAGCCCACTGCAGTAGGTTTTAGACCTGTCACCTTGAGTGGTCTCCACATCTGCAAGTGTCCTCCTCATGGTGCTGCATCCCCAGTTACGCTAAACACTCACATACTGCCCTACTCCAGAAGTTTTGCAGGCTCTGGCAGGCACCCACACAGGAGGCTGGTTTCCAGCATTTTGGGGAATATGGATTGAGAAGATGGGGTCTTACCAACTTCCCAACACAGTCTTTGCCCTCTCTGAGACACTTCCCATGGACCAGCTGTGATGTGTGAAATGTGTATGGAGATTCAGTTCAGGATGTTTCTGCTCTGTCCCCACCTGACTTAATCTTTATTTTCTCTTTGGAGACCCTGAGCTTTCCATGTCTCAGTAGGGATGGGCATCTAACTCTGCTTGCTCTCCTTGGAGCCGGCCACCTATTAGCTACATCACAGTCAACTTAACCCGCTGCCACATCATCAGCACAAGAATCTTTATGGGCCCAGGGGAAAGATGGAGAAGAAGAACTTGTACCACAAAACTCAGGGTTTTGTGGCATAGGAGCCTATTTCAAAATGTGAGGTGTGACACAGCCTTGGAACCTGATCTGAGCATATTTACTCCCTAGCTCTTCATTTGCTCGATTTTGGCACAAACTACAAGCCAGTATAATCAACAACCCCAGCACCTACCCCTGTGCTGACTTTCTCCCCCAGTCTCATGGCCCTGGGCTCTTTACGACTCACTGCTCTCCAACGTCCCTTTCTGACTCTGCTTTCTAAATTCAAGCTCCTTCCCTACATGCTTGGAGCACTCCTCTTGCTCTATTTTCCTTCTGCTCCTCTCTCTTTATCCTCCTTCGGCATCCTTTGAACAGCCTCTCATTTCTTGTAGTCAAGAAGTTCCACTGCAGCCTTTAAAAAAAAATCCTCACCCTCTTCCCCGCCCCCACCAGGTACCTTGGTGGCAAGTAGTCTTGTCAGGTAGATCTCAGAAACCATCTTGCTGCCCCGGTCACCCTCTTTTTGGTCACCATGCTCATGGTTCTTCACCAAGTGCCACATCTTGACTCCACTCTCAAGGTCAGGCGTGATCATGGGTGTGCGGGAACGGAGACTGTCCGGGCTGCCTGTGTAACGGATCATGTTTTCTGCAAAGAAAGATGCACGTGTCTCAGCCCTAGTAGCACTTGTATTGGGATTAACATGCTAAGGACATGCCACCTAATAGAAGTTTTTCATCAGGCAGGCAAGAAGAAGACCTCTTCTGTCTGGGTTCGGTAGCAGGTACCTCTCCCATTCAGTATACGGAGTTGATGCTCATACAGACTCTGGTGTGGGGCTGAGACAAGAAATCACAGCTGGTGAGTCCACCCTGGGGAGATGTTAGTTTGAGTCTCCAAAGTAGGAAGGCTGTAGCAGTACTGCAATGTCCTTGCTCTCACAAGGTCCGCATTTCCAAATTAGTATTAAATAAATTTCCATCAACCACTCGTAACATTAGGCAACACAAGTATATCTCCTTGTGGCATTACAATGTGAGATGGAGAAGCCCCCAAAGCAGCTGTATGGACCAGGCCTTATTAGCAAAGCATTATCTTATGACTGAGTGATTTGCTTCGCGAAGACACGGGATGTCAGCCAAGCCAGACTTGATGTCAATGTCTACACTACTAAATTAAACGAGGCTCAAACACTGTATTTCAGTTGCTCATGCTCTTTACCTCTTATCACATTCCCTGGCAAAGCTTTGGCCTGGGACAACTAGCACCATCAGTGTCAGACACTGCCCAGGACTGGTTCAGGGGATAGTACCAGCTACTCACGGTAACCAGTATGGCTAAGCACAACTTGTTTTACCTGTATGGATGTTAGCCACACCATGCCATGCTGCTTGGCATTCTGGCCAGAGAACAGGCCATGGCCTTTTTGCATAGTAATACTGAAGTAGCTAACGTGACCTCTCGTCTAGCTCCCCATCCCCAGACTCAGGACGAGCTGTCTCCTCTCCCTCCTTTGGCATCAAAGCAATCCAGCAACTCCTGCCCAGCCATCCTCTTGACTCCCTGCTCCAAAATCTTGTTTTGACAGAAAGTAAACCAGAACCCCATGTGGGCCCGCACAAATTTCTTCTCCAAGAACACCATTAGCCTCCAAATTTTACCTCCCTTTGCCTCTGAGTGATGGCATGAGGCATTCCCCTCTCCCTGACCTTCCAGCAATGCTGCAGATGATAGAGTCTTTTCCAATCATAATTAACGGAAGAGCATTGCACTTTCTGTAGCAATATCTGAATCAGCCTCATTAATGCATTACCAGTCTCTACATATTAATTATCAGATGGAATATCCTTTTTCTCTCTGGATGCTGTTTTCTTAATTGCAATTAACAGCCACTTCTGACCCACCACATCTTCTCCTCCCCCTGCATTCTTCCCCAATCCCTCCTCCTGAAAAATCAAATGGCAAAAGAATTAGAGAAATCCAGAAGAAATTAACCCCCCTCGAGTCTTCCTTTTCAAAGGTCATTGTGTCTTTCAGTAATTGCAACAACATGGCAAAGAGGATGAATATTAATAAGGTCTGGTGGATTGCCTATGTCCTTGGGGAAAGAGGAAGGGGGCTCCTCTGGACATTGAGTAACTGTACTTCCTTCAAGCTAAAGGGAGTAAGAAGGATTGGAGATGCTTTCATAAATTAAAAATAATAAACTGATATGACAGCTGAATCCAGGTTGGCAGATGGTTTTGCAGCACTCTGGTTGCACATTAGAGATGTTTTGCTTTGCTGTCTGGCATCACCGTAGTGAGACATATCCTGGGCTGCAGTTCTAGCACAGGGGAGAAAGGTGTGTGATGGTGTGAGTGAGGCTCAGGAGGTCTCTGTTCGGCTCTGCAGAAGAATTTCTACCAGGTCTCTATTTCACAGCTGTCTCATTCTCACTTGTCTCACGGGTAAAGCGGGAACAACAATCCACTGCCTTGAGATATACTGATATAAGACCTCAGTAAGGAATTTTTATTATTATTCCAGGTGCAAATTCCCTCGGGACAATAAGATAGCTGGGTGGGACACACAACATCCACACTGAGACATAACTGTAGACTGGCTATGCCCTATGTAGATTGTGGTTGCTCATCTGTGCCACAGATTCTTCTTCACAACAGACTGTGCTCCAAGGACTTTGCCCACCAGAATGACTGAGCCCATACAGTGAGCAGTGCTTCTCCCTTGCCTCTTCCTGTGCAAACTCTAAGTGATATTCAGTGATCTATAATGTAGGCAGCTAATTATATAGGCTCCTCCTTTCATTAATGAGGGAGGAGAAGTACTTCCCAAGAGCAATCCAGCCACTTGGATCAACAGCTTGGACCAAATGCCAAAGTTTTAGATGGCTAAATTCCCTCCTCCTGCCAGCCCTCAAGCAATCTTATCAACCAGTGTCCTGGTTTGGGCTGCGATAGAGTTAATTTTCTTCCTAGTAGCTGGTATAGTGTTATGGTTTGGATTTGGTATGAGAAGAATGTGGATAACACACTGATGTTTTCAGTTGTCGCTGAGTAGTGTTTAGCCTAAGTCAAGGATTTTTCAGCTTCTCCTGCCCAACCAGCAAGAAGGCTGGAGGGGCACGAGGAGTTGGGAGGGGACACAGCCAGGACAGCTGGCTCAAACTGGGCAAAGGGGTAGTCCAGACCATGTGATGTCATGGCCAGTATATAAAATGGGGGGGAGTTGGCCTGGGGAGGATCGCTGCTTGGG
>JAVJGG010000005.1:3217820-3228991 GCA_035590195.1 Aviceda cuculoides | reverse complement strand
GGGCACGAGGAGTTGGGAGGGGACACAGCCAGGACAGCTGGCCCAAACTGGGCAAAGGGGTATTCCAGACCATGTGATGTCATGGCCAGTATATAAAATGGGGGGGAGTTGGCCTGGGGAGGATCGCTGCTTGGGGACTAACTGGGCATTGGTCAGCAGGTGGTGAGCAATTGCATTGTGCATCATTCGTTTTGTATATTCCAATCCTTTTACTATTATTATTGTCATTTTATTATTGTTATTATGTTCTTCCTTTCTGTTCTATTAAACTGTTCTTATCTCAATCCACAAGGTTTACTTTTTTTTTCCCAATTCTCTCCCCTATCCCACTGGGTGGGGGGTAGAGAGTGAGCAGCTGTATGGTGCTTAGTTGCTGGCTGGGGTTAAACCACGACAACTAGTCATCTGCCTATCATTCTCTCTGCTGGTTCTCAGCGTCTTGTAACCACCCCGACTTTGGTGATCTCTTCTCCAGTGTTCTTTCAATCCATATCAGCACACAAATCCTTACCGTACTTGCTGGCTGACGTCCGGGAGACCGTGGAGTTGTTGACTGCATTGTAGGCAGTGACTTGCTTGGAGACTAAAGCTACCACAGATCCATCTGGCACCTGTAGAGAAAAAGGGACTTTATAAGCTTCTGAAAACTGGCTGAGGAGCATGCCAAGTATAGCAGAAATTCAAGCAGCAGAAACTGAGCCATAAACCAGTGTCACTGTAGGCAGGACAGTAGTTTTGGCCCAAAGCTTCAAATGCTTTCTTCAGTGGGTCCGTTAACAAAAAAGGGACAAAATCCCTTGTTACACTGCTAGAAGCCTGCACTTGCACAATAGGACAACTGATGACAAAGCAGACTCTGCTTCATTCAGGTCCTGATTCAAAGTCCAGTGACAACAACGTGAGTCTTTGCATTAACCTCAGTGAACCTGACAATAGGTTCTTCACAAGGAACCTCTTCTGCGGAGCAGGAGCATGAGAAGAATAAAAACATCTGAGCTATTTCAAACATGAAGGATGGGATGTCCCATAAGGATGATAAAACTGTTGTGAAATTTTCTATTCCTTCCACCTCAATTGCAGGTGATATCTAGGTACCAGGCTCAGAAATGGATATCTACATTTTCCACTTTGACTGATCCTGTCAGCCTCTCCATGCAGAGTCTCCCCCTTCCACATGACAAATGCATTGCTGGACTGAAGCGATTACCACAGCTGCTTTCTCTCTGCTGTGTCAGAAGGTCTCAGACAGGGGAAAGCCATAAGTTTGGAGTGCCTGTGCTCCAGGATGTCATGGGACAGTGTTTCCACAGACAACAGAGCTTTCTGAAACGAGCCAGACTTCCCATCTCTATAGCTAGGCGATTTGTGTGGGTCCCGTCTCAGAAATGTTAAGAAGCCAGTGGCTCAAAGGAGCCATATCAGGAATATCTGTGATAAATAAGACATCATAAAAAGGAGATGGGTGAAAAAAGAAACTGCTAACGTCTAACTCTTGTCTGTGTAATAATAATAATTAGCACTTTCACAGTTTTTCATCTTCAAAGCACTGCAGAGGCTAATTAAATAGCCCCTCAGCAATCACGGAAGGCAATTATTGGCTCTTTGTAGTTTTAGCCCCACATTACAGACGGGGAAACTGAGGCAACAGGAATATCAGTGTCTATCCCAGCATGCTCCGTGTCTGCCCTCAGGATAGCCAGGGTAAATGATGTAGAGGTCAAAACTCTGGCAGCTGAGACGTGTTCTGCCCCAGCTTATCCATATAGCTGGGAGCTCATTGCCTGAAGCGAACAACCAGAAAAATCAAAAAAGGGAAAGAAAACTATCCCTAGTTTGTTGGTGAAATAAAATAGAAAACATTCCTGCTCCCCCTGAAAAAAACTGTTCTGGAGTCAGCCAGCAATGCCTCAGTCAATCTGAAGTTAAAAGTTTTGTTTCCTTTTCAAATTATTTCTTGCTGCCTCCTCAGGTCAGCTCTTAAATGAAAAAAAAAAAATCTTGTTATGAAACATAGATTGCTAAGGTGTGATTGAGGAAATGACAAAATTGTCAGTATTGGATTAAACTTAATGAAGTGCTTTTTTTTTGGCAAGGAGGGAAAGGATTAGGGGGAGCTTTTGACCAAAACTCCATTTTTCATGAAGTCTATCACTTGTGTAAGATATTTTCAGACATCTTTAGCCCTCTCTTATGGATCTCAACATCCTGCAGAGATGGATGTCAACAGGATGGATGTACTCAACACAGGGGCTCTGCCCAGTTATTGCCCACTCAACTGTTTACCTCTGCATCTTAGAGAATATCACTTTGCCCTTTCTTAGCTCATCTACCTTCCACTCACCATCTCACACAGTTACCTGATAGTGCGCCAGCGTGTTGAGTCTCTTCCAGTCATTCTCTATCTTGGTCGTGATGTCTTCATCCTGAAGGATCATCCTTGCCCCACTTGCTTGCCGCCACTCTGCAAGAAGAGCAGGGACATCGAACTCTGCTGCGCAGAGGGCAGAGCCCTGGCAATCCCCCTGTCCATAACCCAACACATTTGTGGGCTACATCGGTGTAGCAGCATGTCAGTCATTGCCACTACGCTCTCTCAGATGCCTACGTACAACACACAAATGCACAAATGTCCAGACTCTTTCCAGAGGGAAAGAGAAGACAGATGAACCAGGAAAGGTTCAGGGAGATGGTTCAGGAAAGTATGCAAAAATCATAGCCACGTGGCAAAGTTGTGGGTCAAGTCCTAGGTTATCCACACCGGTTTACCCGTGATAAAATGATATTGCTATCACAAAACAACTTTTACACAGGAAACACTCACACCTTTAAAGCGTGACACCGTATAGAGATCAGAACACAGAGCAGTTGCCTACAGAGATAAGAGGTCCGAGGCTAGGGCATAGCAGCACACAGTGGTGAGGTCTATACAGATAAATAAAGCAATGACCAGAGAGCCATGGATCCGTTGGCAGAGGTGAACAGAGCAAGGTCTGGTGCTTCAGCACCCCGATTACGCACCGTGCTTAACTCTTGGCTGACTCCCTGGCTCTGTTCTTGCTTCAACGCGGCTTTTTCCAAGACCAGCCTGTCCTTGTGTATGTTAGCCATCCCCGTGGGACAAGAGTAAATGAATGTGTCAGGGACAGACCTTCATCCCTGGCCCTCTTTCCTTTACCAGCACAGACACAGCCTTTATGGATACCTGAGATATGTCTAACTGTCAAGACCCAGCCCCAGAGAGGGCCCCCCCGGGCAGAGCAGTGTCTTGTCCAGCACAGCACCAGAGCCTGTGCTGGGCTCAGTTCATCACCGTTAGCGCTTGCACAATATTTCTTGCTACTCAAATCCAGAAGAGATGGAGAGCAGGAAGCCCTTAGCTTTGGGCACAGTAGAGGCACAACGGGGAGAAGAACCAGAGATAGAACCAACACCCTCCTCCATGGTGCACATAATCTCTACCAGCCTTCAGCAGCATGTCTGCGGGCAGAAGGGCTCCGGTTTCTGACCACGTCCAGCTCTCCAGCCTCCACCCCAAAATGCTCAATGCTTCTCTCCTTCTGCAGGAGTGGAGTACCCTGTCACTGCTCAGGGTACCTCCTTTTCCTCAAATCTTGAAGAATGCTCCATGTGGAGGATTGTTACAGCTTTCCCCACAGAGAGCCCACAGACTTGTCCGAAGGCCAGGAACACAAACACGGCCAAAAGGAGAGAAATGTAGTATCACCTGGTGACACCAGGGAAAGCTGTGGCTTAACAACAAACAACCTGGACCATCCAAAACTTCCTTTTTGGCTGTCATGTCGTAGTCACAGTGACCCAGCCACACGCGGTTTAGCCAGAGCTGAAGCAGAAAGACTATTTTTTTGTAGGAGTTAATTAAAATCAACTCTTGGATACGGAGACACCACCTACCACCCCTGCTTATTTCTCCTAATATAAAAATGCAAGGACCATTACAAATTTCTTTTGGTTTCAGCAGTTTTTCTTATCACATAATTAAAACATATTGGGAAAGCTGCCCTTGCCTTTATTATTCATTTAAATTAGCAGGAAGAGGTCAGCTGCTGTGTTTATTGCTGGGTGTTACTTTGGCTGGAGATATTCAGAGAGTAAGCAAAGGTTATGTTGGCTAAGCACTGATTCTGAACAGCCCTCCATTTACTCCAGCTCCTTAGATCCTCACCCACCTTATCCTTGTGATGTCCGAGGATGATGCTCTCTGTTCATTCCCACCCGGACCAGAGTCCCAGAAGCTAACTTGTCCCAGACATTACTTGGCAAAGCACAAATGCTGAAGTTTGGGCTGGGCTGGGAAATGGTGCTCTTACAAAGTGCCACACAGAGTGCCAAAAGCCCAAAGAATCTGTCTCTTCCACGCCTTTTTCATGGTCTCTTGGGGATGACGTGTCTTTGACCTCTCTTCTTCAGGGTTCTGCATGTTCCTATGGTCCTTCTCTCTCCTGACTCATCTTTGGGGAGAGACACACACTCATGTAGTGTTTCTGGAGGGATGCACAAATTCTCAGTGTTGCCCTTGGCTCTGATATGAAGTGTAGTCACAGTTTTCCTCATTCTGTGCTTTATCATGTGTCAAGGGCTGGACAAGGTCCTCAGAACAGCAGAAGCTTTTTGTCTGCTGTTACCCTGACGAAATACAAATCACTTCATCGTGCATGTGAGCACTGTCAGGGAAAGGACCCCCAGTCGTGGTGCCCCAACTCTTCCTTGTCTCACAGGAGCACACCACGTTCCCCTTCTCTGTGAGTGCCAGCTGAGGTGGTCACACACTGGTCTGCAAAGAAATGCAATGGCTGGGAGCAAGGGAATGGGAAGGGAGGATGCAAAGGAGGAAAAGGTGACCCCGGCATCCATATTCACAGCACTAAGTGAGAACTGTTAGCTTTGTCCTCGCTGGCAGCACCCTGTCCCCTCTCTCATCAGATCTGTGCACCCCTCTGCGAGACGGCACAAAGGAGAGACACACTCCAATCCAATTTGTTACACTTCCACCTTCCGGAGAGGGGGAGGGAGGTAAAAAATCCCATTATCTTTATCAAGCCTTCCAATCAGGAGCAGTGGTAAATGCAAACTCAGGAGACAGCTGCTGTGAAGCCTTTATATTTCATTCAGCAGATAGTGTATCTTTTTATTGCACGCAGGAATTACTTCTTTTTTTTTTTTTCCCTTTTTTTTCTGTTTTTTTAAGAAACAACCTTTCTGTTCAGCTCAACTGGGAAAAAGGAAATTCCAGGGGCCTTTGACAAAGAGGTGCTTCTTTGAGCTATAGCAATGCCTGGCTAGGGAATGACTCAATGGGGAGATGGGCAACTGGGAGATGTCCTCCTGCACCTCAAATCCTATAGAAAATGTTACACCTTCCTCGTGCCTTCTCTCTGATCCAGGTCACCCTGAAGATGCCCACTGAACAAGGGAGAAAATTGTAGCAGAGAGAACATTTTTCAGGGGCAATTGAAATACCCAGGTGGATGGAAGACCTGCCAGCTCACCCCAAGTGCCTTCATTTGAGCTAGTCATCATCAGTTACACCATCCTTTACAGGCACTTCTAGGTCATGATGCATCCATTTCAATCGACTGTTCATGCCATATACTGTGCTTCCCACCCTTTTCCTAAAGACCCACAGTCTCCCATGAAGGGCTGTGAAACGGCTTGTGGCTGACTGCGCACAGCAACGGCATGTGGAAAAAATGCGTGTGGCTTACCCAGGCTCAACGCCTATTTCATGAACACTTGTGCTCGTGAAGGATTCGTCTGAAGAGCTGGGGGGCTGATTTTAGTCTTACGAGGGTTTTTTCACTTCCCAGTAATTTCCACGTGAGAAACAGATTGGCACAGGAAACAGAATAAACCCTTTGCCTATATGCTGCAGGCACCAGCACAATCAGGTGGGTAGGAAAAAAAAAAATAAATGGGTAAATGTCTAGTATGTGGTGGCCTCTAGGAAGAGAGGAGAAACTCAGATTTGCTTCTGGAGTGGAGAAAGGACCACCGTGGTTGAGGAGAAAAAAATGCATATCAGAATGTGCAGATGGAAGATGCCTGGGAAATATTTCACCCGATATATGCAAGTTGTCTGCCTTACTAGAGTTGGACCCAGTTTAAATGGCTCCCAAAGGTTGAGCCCCACATCCCAGTACTGCACCGGTGGTGAAGCAGTGAAAGCTTGCCTGACATGGTCCACAATGAGCCTGAGACAGCATCGCTGAGTGCAAGGCACTCAACCTAGTAGCTCCCATCATCTCAGCAGTCCCTTTCAAAAAGCAACCGAAACACAGGGAAGAGCGAATGCCTCAGCATGAAGCCAAATTCCTGTTTCATGATCCTCACACCCTAATGCTTTCCCAAAGACGGGGTATTTTATTTATGGTGAGGGTGTTAAAAAATAATAATGACAAAAATAGCCACTGTAGAAAGAAGCCTTTACTCAGAGGGCTGCAATTGGGTTTTTGGACTAAAATGTAACCTCAGGGTGTCCAAAATAAGTGCTTTCAGCTGACAACCCCCTCCATGAGTTGTCTGGGTAACTGCAAAACATTATGACATTTGCGACACATACAAGTCACTCTGCCTGCAGCTACCCTGCATTTAACAACTCAAAATAACTCATTAGCTTGTTTGCTTTCTTCCACGTGAGCAATCCGGCCTTAGTATGGACAGAAAGCCCAGAAAATTGTGACGGTAATAGAAAATGGTGTTGCTGTTTAGAAAACCATCGATTTCAAGGCCAGATTACAGTCATCTGCTCCGACCTACTGCTTAGCATGGACTAGCGGGGCTGATCCAGCTGCCTTCGCAGTTCTGAGCATTCAGCCTAGGGCAGGCTGATCCTGAGAGCTCCGTGCTGCTTCCTAACGGGCAGCAGCGCTTTCTGCTCTCCCCTTGCTGCCTTCACTGTCACCAAAGGATGCCAGGTGCCAACGAGCATCTTTTCCTGCAAAGAGGCTGGGCTGGAGCTGCGGCTGGACGTGCGTATCCTCTTTTCCTGCTTCACCGGTGCCAGCCCTGCTCCTCCCACCTTGTTAGCTGCTGTGCTAAAGGAGCCTGAAACTACATTGCTGCTGGCAAGACTCTTCTATTAGATGAGGAGGGGTTTGTGTTTTGGTTTGGTTTGTTGGTTTGTTTTTTTTTTTCCCCACCTGCATCATCAGTGCTATTGGCCAACAACGCTATTGCTCATTAAGCAGTCTCCTGTTAGTATGGACAAGTCTGTCCTCTGAGGGGTGCGCAGGCTCATAAATACTTTCTGGAACTCACTGGTCCTCAGAACCACTCAGCAGGTCAATATTTCTTAAAACAGCAGCAATCCTGGATGCAAAATTGTCAGGCTCCAGCTGGGACCACACACACACACACACACTTCCGTATCTGTCACTTGTCAGAGCTACGGTAAAATCTGTGGACTCCAACTTGTCCCTCGTATTTGCGACATGCAGGTAAAATTCCCACCTCCCGTTACGGATGCATCATTCATCCCCACAGCAGAACAAACTACTTCCCACTCACACCCAGTCTGAGATGCGAAGGTAATGGGCTCTGTGGCCACCATCCAGCGCCGGACGGGTCGAGAGATCTGGCTGGAAACCCCACTCCTCCGCTCTACTGCACCCTGGCACCCTGCCCTACCCCCCCTCCCGCTCCCCCTAGCACTCACCATTCGCCTGCTGACTCACGGCAGCTCCAGAATCACCCTGAGTCCTTTCCCGAAGATATATATGATCTGTTCTTTACTGCTGCTGGTTTTGGCACCTTGTTTCATTATTCTAACTGCCTTTCATGAGCAGGAATCTTGCTGCAATTTCTGTCAGGAATCCCCTCCTCCTCTACACATACGCACACACATAGAGACACTTTAATCCCTGACCTCTCATTCCTACCTCCATTATTGCTGTGAATTGTTTCTTGGCATCAGTCCATCCCTTCTCCTTTTGGTTCCTCTTCTACTTTGCTGGGTTTTATAGACTCCATCATTTTCCACTCAAGTCTCTTTCACTGAAGGTCACTGAGGGCAAATTCTGGCAGATACAGCCACAATGCAGTCCCCAGCTCCCTACCAGACACCTCAGCAATGCCCCGAGCAGATTTTTCTACATTCTTTCACAGTCACCTCCAGGTGTACTATCACACCTGCCCCTGGACCCCAACTTCAGACATCTCACTCCTCCCAGCATTCTTGCTCCAGATTTTGGGCAGAAACAGATTTTGGCCTCAGAGGCACCCCTGCACCGGGCTGTACAGCTCCCAGTGTGCCCCAGAGCTCAACAGCACAACTGCTTCGAAATGCAAGTGAAGCTGGGGCTGCTTTTTTCACCCTCCAAGCAGAGCAATGCACGAAGGAACAAAACACTGAGAAAAAAAGCGTGAATTCATAAACAAAAGGGCTAATCTTTTCTTAAGACCTCCTAGTCCTCTGCAGAAAGGAAATTTCGGAGCAGCAGCTCCCAGCCCTGCTGTCAGTGGTGGGGTGCTGGCAGGAGAGGGAAGCAGTCAGGGGTGAGATGGATGGAGCCCACTGAACAGAGGATGCTTCATCCCCTTTCCTGTGCCTGCACAATGAGTAATTAATACTGCTTGGGCTGTGACTATCTCAGCAAGAAGATATATATAATCCAAACCCTCACTATTCAGAGGAGAGCTAGGAATAAATCTCTGCAGCCAGAACACTGCTGACAACATCACCCTGGGCATTTGGTGCTCTTTTTCCAGGGATCTTTGGCAGGACAGCGAGAATAGCCCCCATCATGCCTTTTCCGTACCCTTGTCCAAGCTGAATTCTGCGGGCAGAAAAGCAGGATGGCTACCGGTCTTTTTAAATCCTCAAGGCCAAAGATTTCATAAGCCAGGAGCATATGCAGCAACTTAGTCTCCGCTGCCCTCTCACCATTGCCGCTGCTTGCACAAGCACCGAGGGTACACTCAGTCTGGAGAGGTGGCACCTGCCCCAGCAAACGGTGTCTGGATTGAGTTTGGCTGACCCCCATCTCCCCTCTCCCCGCTGCCCGGGGGCGATCGCGGCCCGTTGTGCACTCACATACCCAAGTCCATATCGGCAGCTTTGGGCCGGTGGGAGCAGGGCACGTTCTTAAAGATGGCATCGAGGATCTTCTCCTTGACCTGCGTGATGGTGTCACAATTCAGGATCTTCACCGGGATCTCGGGGCTGTTCACGTTGTCGGGGTTGACGCAGCTCAGGACCTGAGGGAGAGGCAGTGAGACCCACCACACATTTCACAGCAGCATGGGTACCCCACGGCTGCCCTTCTTGCGGGTCCCCGCACCCTACAAGCCAGAGGGATCTAGGGTGCAATAAGGGGAAAAACGTGTACTGAAAGTAATCCCTCCTTCAAGAGAGCACAGAGATCTGGTTTCACACAGGGGGATTCCATGCATCCAGGCCTGTGCTGCTCCCACCCCTTACCGCTGTGTGTGCCCAGTGAATTAAAGGTCACCATCCCTGGAGGTGTTCAAAAAGTGCATAGATGAGGTACTCTGTAACATGGTCTAGTGGGCAGGGAAGATGGTTGGACTTGATGATCTTGTAGGTCCTTTCCAACCTAAATCATTCTATGATTCTATGATTCTATAAGAAGCTGTAGCGGCCCTGACCACCCTCACCAGCATCACTGCTCAAGAGCAGTGGGACAAGCCCTGGCTGCCGAAGCCCCTGCTCCACTGGCTGCATTATTGTGCTTGGGTATCAGCTCCCCATCTCTTAGGGAGCAGCCAGTGATTTCTGCAACCAACTCCAACACATATTCTGTTCCCCCAATAACCCAATGTTTAGGTAGATAAATAGCAAAGTAAAATCTGAATAAAACACAAGCCAACATTACTTAGCGATAATTTATTTACGTATGCCAGATACTTAATTATTTTTCCATATGAACTTGTACTTTAAGGGACTTGGTTTTCTTCTGCTTGATTTATTTTCCATTGCTAAACCCCTGATATAAGCTACAAAGCAGATTTCCTAATCTGAGTGCTTTGAGTTCTAAGAGATAACAGTAGCAAGACAGAAGATCCGGCCTTGATTTAAGTCTTTGCATTAGGACTTTGAGGATGAAGTTTACTGATATGGGTGGATTCATAAAGAATAGGAATTTTGTAAAATCCTCTTACCTGACAATAATCCAGATTTATATGGCATTTTCTTCAGAGGAATTCCAGAGCCTCCATGCAAGGGAAGACTAAATGAATTGATTTGTTTAACCTCCATAGCACTCCATAAGTATATCAGTGCTGATAAATGCCAAGGAGGCATAAGAGCTGTTTAAGGCTAGTGCAGGCACATATGTTAGTTTAAGAGATAGTTTGGTGTGCTGTGGGTTTGCTCTGGTTGCCTGCCAGGAAAAGGCTCTGCATCCAGTGGCCTGAGGAGTCTTTTCATTTCCTCTGTTTCTCACATGCAACTGTGGTTGTGAAATCAGCCACACAGATAAGGAATGCCGCTGACTCCATGTTTTATTTATGCATACTTTACTGTGGTTAATCAGCCCAGTACTATTAAAGCTCAAAAGTTTTGAAATCCTTGGTAAGAAGATAGAACTATTGTTTATCTGTCATGACTATAGGAATGCAGCCTCTGTAGTGAAGTGTCGCTGTTGAAAAACTGAATGATCATACAGGATTCTGTTACGATTTTTTTTAAAGTTAACTGTTGCAGGCTTGGATATGATTGGGTGATCTGCATTTTTCAGTTGCATTCAGTCTTTCAGGCTAAGGAGGCACTTAAATGGTGAGTCCCTATGTGGAGTCTGTTACTTGGCAAGCAGTTCCCTGGGAGTAAAAGAAGGGAATTTTGTGTGTTCAGGGCGTCGTTATAGAAAACATCCTTAGTTTTGGCCTGTGATGTGGAAGGTGCTGCAGGAATTCTTAATGAGCATGTTGCTGTACAGTTGAGATGTAATGTGTGTACCACCTTGAAATAAATTTTGATGTCTTTCTGCCATAATGCTTAAGCGCCCTCAGACATGCTGCTCCAGTCAGTTTGTTTGGGTTAGATTACCTTATATTGTGACAATACTTTTGTGTCTGTGCACTGAGAGGAAATTATCTGTCTCCTCTAACTCAGATCAGGATGTGATGGGTTGACCCTGGCTGGACGCCAGGTGCCCACCAAAGCCGTTCTATCACTCCCCCCTCCTCAGCTGGAC
>JAVJGG010000005.1:3176734-3211604 GCA_035590195.1 Aviceda cuculoides | reverse complement strand
CTGCTGAAGGGTCAGCCCTGAGCCACAGAGCTGGGCAATCCTGTACCTGCCCGACGGTCTTCTCTTCAGACAACCTTGAACAAGCCATCCCCAATGTTCCCCTGACAACTTCTCATGATAAGACAGGCCTTTTGACAAGGAGGATTTCAATCACCTTTCCTTTGCTGTGCATTTTAAAGAGCACCTCCCCTCCTGCTGTTCTCCAGGTGCTCCGCATAGCTGACTTTTGAATTGACGCATCAGAGATTAAACTCCTAAAGACATTTTCTGTTTCTTGGATCCAGCGTAGATGGAAATAACAAGACCTAAAGCTTAACGAGAGGCAGCCTGGTCTGTCAGTCACCTTTAACATTTTTCCTCTCAAAGGTTTAAGAACAAAATCATAACAGAAAGCCTTTCAACTTATTTTTGACAGAGCCCTAGGTTTATTTGAAGAAGGAAGGTTTTTGTGCACACTCACACACAGGAGTACATAGACTTAAACCAATACTTTCAGCATTTGTCACTGAGACAACTAGAAAAAAACCCAAAACCCTAGACCAAGAAATAATGATGTTCTCTCACCTGCAAATGTACTCATAGTATTCCTACCGCTGGTACAACTATGGCTTATGTATCATCCTACAAAAGCTACAGGCATGCCTGGGAACTACCTCTAATGTTAGGTTACATGATTAAAGGCTAATCTGCATCAAGGAAAGGCAGCGGGGAAGCCCCGGTGGGCAGAGGCACCCCAGTAACACAGTGCTGGGGGAGCAGCCCGGCCCCACTCCTGGCGAGGCCATCGATCAGCCCAAGGCCTGGCTCCAGGGTGAGGGACCCCCAGGGGCAGGAGAGGCCTGGGGGGTCACCTAACAGACCGAGTGAGGGCCTCCGCCTAGAAGGGGACTCGCAGCAGGACCCCCATCACCACAGTCTGTCCTGGCTTCTTATTTATTTAACGGCATTTCTGTACGTGTCCTGAGGCACAGAGGTCCGAGTGCCAACGACGGGAGAAGGGGCTGCACTGCCTCACGGCCTTCGACAGACACCGAGCGAGAGTAGCTGGCAAGTAGCTGAAGTTTTAGGAACCAGGTACTGGAAAGGCCATGAGTCTGGGCCAGAAACGGGAGAGACCGGGGGACCTGAGCCAAGTGCTGGGCTGGGTGACAGCTACTGGAGAGGCCATAGGTCCAGGCCAGGGACCATCTGTGTCTGCGCATGAGGTAACTGGGAGACCAGCCCATCCGGGGCCAGTTACTGATCAGACTGAGCGTCTAAGGACAGTTACAGAGGGATATATGCTGGTACAAGAAAAACTTCAAAAGCTGCTGCCACCACCAAGTCCTTGCACATCAATGACTTAGGAAAGAGGCATGAGGACTTGAACATGCAGCTAGCACCAGCACCATCATCTCTGTCATGTAGGGCACTTCTGCATCGTCTCTGCAGTTACAACACTCCAGCAGAGCCCAGCCATCCTGCTAAAGAGGTAAGAACGACTCCATGCCTCAAAGCATGAGAAAGGTCGGGAAAAAGGAAAAAAAAAAAAGAAACAAACACAAACGAAAAAGAACCTTACAGCCAACTTCATGACGATTCTGCTTTGGTGTCAGAGAAATTTTACATTTAGCTTCCTCATTCCTGCCCTCCACACTGAGAACACATGCCAGCTGTTTTATCTGCCTAACTTTGCACAGCCTTCCCTCGGGTGCAACAGGCAGCTGAATTCCCTGTAGCCTCTGACAACCATTTCTAGTGTAGACTGCAAAAGCAAAGCAGTGATCTTTAAGCAGATTCCATGACTGCTTGCAAACTAAAAAAAACCAAACAAACAAACAAAAAAACACCAACAACCCCACCTCCAAGGATTTCTTCTTTCTTAGTTCAGTAGTCTTAAAAGGATTGGAAAAAAAAAAAAAAAATTAACCCATGCAACTGAAAATCCTGAAAGAGTTCTGCTGGAAGGAAACAGAGCCGACTACAAGCATCACTCCAAGGCAGGGCTCCCCTGAAGAGCAGACCACTTCAGAGTTGGATCTGGTCTGCCTTTATTTGTCATGGAAATGCAGGACACCCTGCAGAGAGGAGCCTGACTTGGAAAAAGCAGAGAAGAGCTTTAGCTTTTGAAGGCCACATTAAAAACAATGAACTTCTTAAAGTGAAATGGTTCCGTTATTAAAGAAGCAACACTGAGATGCAGATAGGGCAGACTACTTAACACCCTTCATAATCATGCAAGTTGTCTCTTTACTACTAAAGTAGATTAAAATTATAAAAAGTTTAAAATTTCCACCATTTCAGGTTACAGGCTTAAGTGCTTTTAAGAAATTAGTCATGATTTCTAAAGAGAGCTTTGTTTTTAAAGCATCTAAAGTAGCACCTATATACGCTTGACGAAGGAGTACTTCACAGGCACCTCAGGCCAGCTAGAACACAGTCACAGGTCACATACATTTCATGCCGAGTGCTGTTTTTGATGCATTCTTCTCATCAAAACAGTGAGCACTCTCTCTGTGAGTGTTACCACAATTCAAGTTGTATTGGATTTGTGTGGCAAGGTTTTGGTAGCAGGGGTGGGTTCTACAAGAAGCTGCTGGAAGCTGCCCCCTTGTCCAACAGAGCCAATACCAGCTGGCTCTAAGACAGACCTGCCGCCAGCCAAGTCCAAGCCCATCAGCGATAGTGGTAACGCCTCTGTGATAACATTTTTAAGAAGGAAAAAAAAGTTGCGGGTCAGACAGAAACGGCAGCTCGAGGGAGGAGTGAGAACATGTAAGAGAAACAGCCCTGCAGACACCAAGGTCAATGCAGAAGGAGGGGCAGGAGGTGCTCCAAGCGCCAGAGCAGATTCCCCTGCAGCCTGTGATGAAGACCATGGTGACGCAGGCTGTCCCCCTGCAGTTCATGGAGGTCCACAGTGGAGCAGATCTCCACCTGCAGCCCGGGGAGGACCCCACGCCAGAGCAGGTGGGTGCCCGAAGGAGGCTGTGACCCTGTGGGAAGCCCATGCTGGAGCAGGCTCCTGGCAAGACCTGCGGATCTGTGGAGAGAGGAGCCCATGGAGCAGGTTTTCTGGCAGGACTTGTGACCCCGTCAGGGACCCATGCTGGAGCAGTGTGCTCCTGAAGGACTGCAGCCTGTGGAAGGGACCCATGCTGGAGCAGTTCGTGAAAAACTGCAGCCTGTGGGAAAGACCCAGGTTGAAGAAGTTTGTGGAGGACTGTCTCCCGTAAGTGGGACCCCAGGGAGCAGGGGAAGAGTTTGAGGAGCCCTGTCCCTGAGGAGGAAGGAGCAGCAGAGACTGTGTGTGATGAACTGATCGTAACCCCCATTCCTCATCCCTCTGTGCTGCTGGGGGCTAGGGGGGAGTGGGGTAGGTAGAAAATTTGGGAGTGAACCTGTGCCCAGGAAGACGGGAGGGGTGGGGGAAGGTGTTTTAAGATTTGGGTTTATTTCTCATTAGTCTACTCTGGTTTGATTGGCAATAAATTAAGTTAATTTTCCCTAAGTCAGGTCTGTTTTGCTGTGACAGTAATTGGTGAGTGATCTCCCTGTCCTTATCTCAACCCATGAGCCTTTCATTATATTTTCTCTCCCCTGTCCAGCTGAGGAGGGGAGTGATAGAACGGCTTTGGTGGGCACTTGGCATCCAGCCAGGGTCCACTCCCCACAGCATCACTCCAGGGAAAAGGGGTAGATACTAGGAAGTACTTTGTCTAACAGAACAGAGTAAATTGCCCATATCAATTGTCTTCACATTTGCAGGCATATTCACAAGACAAGGTTCACGCTTGTCCTCCAATGCTCCCGGACCTCACCTAATCCAAGCAATGGTAAAGGATTGGCACTGTCAGTCTACCCTGCAATGAGTGCAGATGCTTTCAGAGAACAGGCAATGCCTTTGGGGAGCTGGAGATGCTCTGGGCATGGGTCAGGGCAGCCATCTTTGCAAACGTGCTGTGCAAGCAGATGCTTCAGCCATGAACCTTGCTGTGTTAGAGGATGTGACTAGTCAGCCTTCAGCAGGGTTACTCTGCTGGGTTGCAAGAATAAATTGTCCCAGAGTGTCAGCTTGCCCCTCACTGGCTTCTTTTCTCTAAATCCCCTTTTGCTAGAAGAGGCTGGGCAAGCCCATTGGAAGGTGTGCTCAGAGCACTCACCAGTGTCTTGTAATCAATCTGCTGTCGGATAAGCTTGTCTTCACTCAGTGAGTACCGGGCCTCCCCAGTGATCGAATCGATGGGACCCTTTTCCATCTGCTGCTTGATGGCACAGAAAAGGGAGAACAGAGGCTCGCCAGCACACTCCTGCAGGGGTGAGAGACAACCGTGAGGTGAAACAGGAGAAGCAGAGGTGAGAACCCAAACTACATAGCGTCTCGACGACTGCCGTAGCTTGCCATCCCCAACCGTTCGAGACAGGCGCATCAGTGGGAATCGGTCTATTCCATACAGCCCAGGAACAGCGGTTACTTTCCACTTCCACAGAGTGCAACCAGCCCTCTCGAGTGTCCTGCCACAGGACAGAGGTGTCAGTGCTCCCTGGCAACGTTGGGGCTAGCAGAGCCTTGTAGGAGCTGGTCAAGTGATTGTCACCAGGCCAGAGCTTTGCACTGGAGCAGGTGGTGGGATGGGTCCCAGAGGACCTGGAGACAGGTCTGAAAGGGAGACGGACACTGGTGCCCTGTCCTGGGTGTCTGGGCAGACTCCACAGTCTCCCTGTGCACTCTCGTGCTGGAGGCAAATGGGGATGCTCAGGCAGAAACCGCTCCGTGACCCAGGGGAGACGTGCCCCTGGATCCGTACGGTTGTATCGGTGATATCAGATGTGTGGGGCCCAGCACAGGAGAGCAACAAGCAGCCCACAAGCAGGGCCAGCAAAGCACACCTCTCCTTAATTTCTCCTTCCCATCATTCATGCTCACTGCACTCCTCTTCCAACGCTTTTCCTAGCCTCTCCTCCCTTGCCATCCTCCCTCATGCACCCCTCCTCATGCTTTCTTCTATTGCCTCCCTTCCCCTTCATCTCTCCATCCTCCCTCCCCTCCTCCCCACCTTGCCCTCTCCTCTTGTAGCGTGTCCCAACTCGACGAGCGAGGTCATTTTCCTCTAGTGTAAATCCCAGCAAAACCAAGTTAATAATCTGAAGCGAAGTGGCCCCTTTCTCAGTTCCTACACCTGTCTCCCACTTAATTAGCTTATCTGCCAGCAGCATATTGCTTCTGTGTGCCTGTCTCTTGCCCTTATCAGGCCTCTGTTCAGGCTAAGGCAAGAAGACAAGCAGCTGAGTGGGGTGAAAAAAGCCTATTATAAAAGCAGCTCTTTAGAGAGTCACCTCCTTATATCCTTCCCTTTCAGCTGAAAGCAGGAATCTGATACTGAAGTCACTGAAATTACCTTCCAGAGACCTACAAAACTTTCCCATGTGTTCATCCTTGGACTGGTTGTGCCTGAGAAAGGCTCAGGGGAATGGGATTGATTTATAAAGCCTTGAACTGCCAGGCAGAGAGTGGCTGTTCTGTCCAAACAGGGCTGTAAGGTGTAAGGATATCTAGCAACTGCATTGGGAATGGAAAAGAGGTGCAGAGCCCAGCTCCTTCCAGAAATGCTGGTGCCACAGCAATTAGCATGCTTGAAGCTCAGTGTGGGTCCCCAAGAGGAACCTGCCACCACCCAGCAGTCAGCAGCAAGTCTCAAAGGCTGAAAGTCTTCTTTTTTTTACTACCCACCACCTCAAGGAGACCCTCCAGGAGGACCGAGAGGGCTCAGAGGGTGTTTCAAATATTTTCACTCTTTTGCTGACGAGTGTCCTGCAAAGTCAATGCTACTTCCCACCGGGATACAAAGCAGCAACAGCCTCAGCCCATGTTGGGTTCTGGATGCAGCGATCAGGTTTACGTGGTGTACTGAATCCAGCCCTCTGTACTCAGAGGGTACATGGCCATGCCCAGGGCAGGCTTGAGACAGCCTAATGCCAAGAAGAGCCTGGGCTCAGGCCTAAATTAAACTAAGCAGGGATCTGGTTACGGTGTGCGTAAAGCAGATAAGTATGCTGGAGGCACGGGGTATGATGGAGGCACTGAACTGGGGTGGGAGGAGATCTCCAGCCACCGTGCACTGAATATTTGGGTCACCACATGATGGAGATCTGAGTCTGCTAGTAAAAGGAGAGCATTTTCAATATAGGTCTCCATCAGGCTCTGAAATCCTTCACGTTTCAGCACTGACCCTTAGATCCCACCTCTGTACGGGAGTAAGACCAACAGGCTGCCTCTCTAATGAAGTGTCCCTCTTTGTTCTCCCTGGATCAGAAAACAGCCCCTCTCCCATTAGGCAGTGAGCTTCCTCCAGAGAAAAAAGCCTTTTCCTTTATAACTAGGAATTTTTTGCCCCAACTAAACCTCATCAAGAAGAAGTGTATTAAAGCAGCTGTTCATCCAGGCGTGCTGCTCCTCTTACCTTGAGGAACTTGTACAGAAGGAACGTGAACCAGTTGGTGAGCATTTTCTCAGCCACAGACTCTGTCCTAAAATCAGCCAGGGAAAAAAAGCAAATTGGAAATGAGTTAGTCATGCTGTTAATATTAAAAGGTGAGTCAAAAGATTCGCTTTGTCCATCTTACTGCCCAGATCTCTGAGCCCCGTGGAAAGTCTGGCATGACACCATTAGGATTAAGCACATCCTAGGTTCTCTGTTTCAGCTTTGGATTTAGGAAACCTGCAGGCAGGCATATCCTTACTGCCTTGTTGATTCCTCTGTGACTAGGGAAGTCCCTGTATGTCTGTTTCGCAGTTTCTCCATCAATGAAAGGGAGATGACAACATTTGAGGGAACCTTCTCAGAAGAGTTCAGGGACGATAAATCCGTCAAATATGAGGAGCTCAGAATTAGGCCATATGACAAGTAGGCTGTATAAATACTTAAGACAGACAGATCTGAATCACCAGAGAATAGTTATCTGGCACTGACTATCTCCCTGGCATTTGGGAGTGATTATACTCCTCAATATGTCAAGGTAGCACATTCACAGAGCTCATCCTTTTTGCCCTTGAACACTCTGTTCTCAAACAAACAAAAACCCACCTTGAGTCCTGAGAGTGAACTTTTCCTACAGCAGGACCGACTCAGACCTGTAAATGTGGTGCGGACACCAGGAGCACAGGATAAACCTGTGTTGGCCCCAGCACATGCACTGGTGTTGCTCAAGAAGAAGGCAAGAGGCCCTGCCTGGATGAATTAAAGTGGCTCTTCCTTGTCCTGGCTATCACCAAAGCCACACGGGGGTTCTCGCTTAGGACAGCAGCTTGCCTTTTAGGTTCCCTAGTCCTTCAGCATGAAGTTGATCTTGGTTCCTCTGGAGTATGAGGCTTGCAAGGGGAAGGGTTTGCATCACTGGAGCTATATGTGTGGAACCAGTCAACAATCTTGCCTGAAAGCAGTGCCCTGTTACACCCACACAGAGCAAGTGACGGTCCCTTCCCTAGCTAAATGCCGTTGATCTTTATCCTGGTTTCCATAGGGATTTCTCTGTTCTTGTGGGCAAATCTCACTTAGAAGGTGGGGATGGTGGGGGGAGGAATGATAATAGAGCCGTTTTCTGTTGCTCCTCTTTTCTTGCCTGCAACCAGAGAAAGAGGCGATATGGTCCCAGTTCGCTACCAGTTTAATGCTGTGTTTCCTTCGTCTACAGTGATCATTGCTGTGTCTCTGCCTAGACTGCCTCTGTCCAAACCAGCCTGTTTGCCTTGTATTCCCCTTGGCCAAAGTCACCTAGCTGCTGTCCTCCATTGGTCATGGTCTGACATTCAATTCCAGTGATCCCCATGCTTATCACGGTCCGAGCTCCTCGCAGGGAACATCACCCAGAAGAGTGCTCTTTCCAACACTCCCTAGTGTGACACCTGGGACCCATCACACGGTGCAAACTTATCTCATGAGAAAACGGACTGAAATCCTGCTGTGTTGGTGCTCTCTTCCCTGACAACTTTGATCTCTTTGAGGCTGTAGATGTCCTGGGGGATGAACACTGAGCACAGGTGAGGTGGGAAAATCATTCCAGCCAGCTCCTTCCTCCTGTGAAATATCCCCAAAACCCAACACTGCAGAAGAGTATTAGAAGATCCCCTTCCATCCATAGAGTCACAGGGAGGGAAGGGAAGCATCAAGTTGAATCCAGCTGCTCCAAATAATCGTCTGGGAACGTCACACCAACACCTGAATCCCAAGGCACTGAGCTATTCACATGTTCATCAGTAGACTCTGTTCTGGTGCTGCTCAGTACAGGACCTCCATCTCAGAGCACAAACCACACCTCTGACTTCTCCTTGTGTTTTCAGAGCCTGGAACAGTGGAGACGCCTTCTTTGTTTGCTGGCTCTCCTTCCAAAGGCCACACTTCATTCCCAGCAAAGATGACTAAAGTTAAAAAAGAGCTGGAGGAAGGAGAAAGAGGGAAGAGGGGATGCTCAGGACAAGACAGGAATGAACAACCAGCAAAGATAAAGAGATGGAGAAAGTGGAAGAAAAAGGAGAAAATGAAGGGAGGAAACAGTTGGAAGGAGGCAGTGCCACCCAGTATCAGAGGAGAAGCACTGAGTGGAAGCCTGGGGACAGCTGGACAGAGGTCACCCACCGGGCTGTAGGCCTTGAATTACATCAAGGAGTCAACTGACACCAAAGCAAAGTCCAGTCTCTGCCACAGGCATTGCTGCCCGGAATGCCACGAAGTGCCTTCTGCTCCCTTTTTTGCTGGTTCTCCATTGTGGGCTGTGGGCCAGATGAAAAGCCTCCCAGCCGGCACCACAGATCTCTTCCCTGCCCAAGCTGTCCATCGTAATCATCTGAGAGCTCCTCAAAGCTGGCTCTGACAAGTGGCAAAGGCCATTTGACTGCAGAAGACTGCTCCTGATTTTACTTAGGGTGCTTAAATCAGAAGGGTTGTTTCAGACTGTGAAAAGGAGATGAATGTGATCCTAAAGGCAGAAGAGGTAGCATTTCCCAGACAGGGAAAGTATATTAATTACAGAGCAGTAGATTTTAAATTTGAGGGTTCCCACAGAACAGTGGAATTCAGCCTTTAGACCTGGCCAAGAAGCACCAATCCAAACTCATCCCCTCTATGAAACCAGTTTTGTTATCCTGCTCAGCTCTTCTACTGGCTTCAACAAGTTCCCAGCACCACTGCGCAGGGAGAGACAGGTGATCCCACAACGCAGCTGAGGAAGACTCTCCATGTGTCCATAGTTAACTCATGAACAAGAAACAAAGCCGTGCAGGAGACAGCAGCAGCTGACTTACCAGGGATATAACACAGCCTGTTCTATGTGATATAGGTCCTAGACAATGCAATTGAAGTTTTCAGGTTAAAAGGAAACATAAGCATAAATGAACATCTTAAGCACAGAAAGATTCCAAAATAAGACTTAGGAAGTATGGCTTCTTGCTGCCCTTATGAAGCCTTCTGGAAGATCCACATTAAAATCCAGAGGTATTCTGTAACTTTTAATCATTACTACTTTTTGGTTAGGGAGGAGGTAGAGCAAGATCTACAGACACACTTGCTGAAAGGGAAGGAAACGCAGAGAGGATGCTGGGAGGAAGAGGATGATTCTCTAAGAGAAGGCGTGCTGTGTCAGGAAGCCTTAAATGAGCAGGAAACCAGAAAGGGAGAGCGATTCAGTCTTCATTCAGCCCTGCTTGCCTTAGTCACCCCTCTCTGCAAACAGCTTCATGCCAGCCCTATGGGGTTATGTGAACTGTGGCTGTCTACCGTCCTGACTTCAGACACTGCTGCACAAACGAAAATCAAGCAAATTTGCCCATTTCCTCCAAATATGACTAGCATGCTTATGTTAGACAGTGGGACACAAGCTGCCCAGCCCAGCTCATTCCAACCCCAGGCATCCTTACCTCCGGAGCAGCAACTTGGGGTGGTTCTTGCTCTCCAGATTTTTGTCTATGAGGTCAGCCAAGAGCTGTTTGAGGACATCAGTGGCGTACTCCAGCTTGCTCTGCAGCACGGTCATGATCAGCGAAGCCACATTACCACGGTCCCGCATGGAGAAGCTGCGCTGGGACTCCAGCGTACGGATGAAGGACAGCAGGAAAACCTTGTTATTGATGAGCTGGGCAAAAAGCTTCAGGCCTTTCTCCACGCGTTCTTGCCTATAGCCAGGGACCTGCACAAGAAGAAAGGGAGTTTATACCTTTTCCTCACTACCCACTGTCAGACCTCCCCAAATGGGTCACACACCCTTTGCTACCTCTCTGCCCTCATCCCTCCAGCTCCTCCAACTCTACACTTTGACATCAAACATAAGTCATTTCTGAGATAGGGAAAAAGGAAAAGCTGCTTCAAACAGCAGAGACAATTAAAAAAAAAAAATCTTGCATCTAGCAGGCAGGTGAGTGCTTTCTTCTGCATCACAGTATAGACCTGTAAAAAGGAAGAGAGTCCATACATCGACTAATGATTTGCCACCTCCTACCCACAGCCAGATGACTTTCCAATCCTGTGTTTCCCTCTTTGAACAGTACACCAGAAAAAGATTACTAGTGCCTAGACATGGTACCATACCATGCTGTATTTTTATTGTAGTCAGACTGAAGTCTCACTCTATCTTCACCTAAAACCTTTTTCATCCCTGCAAGAAACCTGCTTACAGAGATTAGGCATTCAGCATTAAGAAGCAAGGAAAGGCAGCAAGGAAGTGAATGGGGAAGAGAGCCTGGGGTCAGATTTTGAGGAGATGAAGAGATGCAGTGAGGCAGTGGCTGAGATGGTGATCATGCAGCTGGGCCTTGGTTTGAAGAACTAGGTAGACAAAGGTGTGAGAGGACACCCTGAGTTGGGACCTGTCTTGGAAGTCCCACTGCAGTAGGACCCTTGGGCTTGGGAGGTGAAACGGTTTGGAGATAGAATGATTGATAAGTCTCTAATATAATGTATTTCTCAGCTGTGAGAGGCTGCTGGACTTGTTTTTATTATAGAACAATTTAGGACCTCAACACTGGACCCTGGGCTCCACAGTCTACAGTGGGCTTTACTCTTTCCAGTCCTTCTGGCTCTAGATGAAAATGGAGCCTAAACAGAGAACTCCAAACTCATTCTTCCACGCTGCTGAAGCCGCTCCAGCCCTTGAAAAAGCTTCCCTGGAAGCTGGAGGGTCTCAACACAGAGCAACACATGTCACTGAAGCATGTATGTATTAATAACCCACCAGATTTGTCACTTTAATCCAAAACAAGTAGGTATGCTTTAACCACCAAGTAACGGAAGGCCCCTTAAAAAGTCATTACTTTTTCATTCTGGAAATTAGAGCTCTTAACTCTTTTTGCATACAGCAAATAAATTACTTAGTAAATAGCTTGAGACAACCAACCAACCAACCACTACCACCCGCCCCACCAACAATTATTTTTAACTCACTTGCTTGAACATTTAATATTGTCTATCCCCGGGTTATTATGGAGAATTGAAAAAATAGCAAGAAAAGTATTTTGTACTGCATCTGGAAGCAGTTAATTAGCAAATGAACCGGAAATAAGTAAGACCTGCTCACTGCAGGATCTATGCTGGGGCTTTTTGCAATAAATAGCAACTCCTTCTGGGTGCTACAGAGAAGGGAGGAGAATGGGAAGTGCCTTCCCTGATATGTTAGTAGCCAAACAAGTTGACACTGAAAGAGCTGTTGAAGCTTTACAGAGGATTAAGGGGGAAAAAAAAGATGAATGAAATGAAAGGAAGACAAGATCAAAGGTGGCAGATTGAAACATTAGCTCTGTGTCTCTCTGTATGGGATCTCTGCTCTACGTATGGGAGCATCCATGCTAAAACCTCTATAGGGGTCAGATGCTATTCTGTGGTCAGCTGGCTGAGGTTAATGAATATAGGGATTGAAATTGGCTGTGGGTATAATGAAAGTGTTTGTGTATGTGTATACATATGTGAGAGAGATATGCATCACCCCTCCTCTCTTGTGCTCATTTGCTGAAGCTGCTGAGCTACTCTTCCTGAGGGAAAGCAGCTCGAGGCCACTCTACCTGCACCCCAAAGGCAACTATATACAGTAGTCAACGTGTAACTCAGCCTCCTACCCAACCTCACCAGTCCTCATTGCTGGCAGACCAGTTTTTTTAATGGTTCTCTCCATATAGTTTGATGAATTTTGGCTCTCCTGAAGGAAAGGAGCAAAGATGAGCAGACCCCTCTGATTACACAGCCAGCCAAGCATGGTATTGCCTGCGCCAGCTCCTGCTCCTCCTTTCTGCCAACTAACCCCAGTCTTGGCCTCCAGCAATCTCACCAGCCCATGCCAGAGCCTCTCTGAAGCTCAGAGCTTGCCAAAGACTTCGCAGAGAGTTCAGCCAACGACCTCCCTGGCCTTGACCATGGTGTATCCCCTGCTTCTCTGGCCCAGGTATCCCCCGAGCGGAGCCTGTCCATCTGCCAAAGCCCAAAGCGGTTTTGCAGCATGGGCAGACCTCACCTGGGGTCTCACCAAACTCCTTGTCTCCAGTGAGGTAATACAGGCTGTGTGTAGACCCCAGCAGTGCTGGGCAATACCTGGCTGTCCTCCCACCGCTGTGGTCAAGAGAGTTGGGGTGGAGGAGGCAGATGTGGGCAGGGTATGGGCGGACTGACGCTGTGGTTTTCGGACCTTGCTGCAAACCACAGAGCGTGGCAAAGGTGAACCTCCTTCAGTGACTGCAGGTTATTTCTATAGGTGTTGCCACAAAAAACAGGCCTCTAGGTTGTGTGAGTGTCATGCAAAGCTGGAGTGACGCAGGCAAGTACGCTGCTCTGCCACGCAACTGTTTTTCCTGGCGCCTGCAGAGCAGTAACTAATAAATCCAGTCTAAAAAACAAACTCCAGCAGGATGAAGACCAAGGAGAAGATTAATAGAGTAGACCTAACGCACACAGATCTATGAGACTTTTACAAATAGATGAGTGATCAAACAGAATTTAACATCTAAGATAGTGACAATCATCTTCCCTTTTCAACTTGGATTGTTAATGAGGTCCTGTTTCGTCCCTGGTAGGACACAGCATTGCAAGCCATCACGTCCCCAACACTGACACAACATATCTTGCATTCGGGACAGATCAGGGAGGCATAAGAGGATCCAGAAGCAGGAGATATCGGTTTCTTACCTCCAGATCCCTCAGGACTGGATGATCTTCAATGCCAGGGAAAAGCACCCTCATGGTGTAGGTTCGGTAATCGAGGAAAGGGATCCCGGCTCCATCCAAATCACTTGTCAGCTCGTGAATATCTGTCTGTAGCTCTGCAAAGGCTGACACAAAAAGGGAACAACTCATGTAGCAATGACAGTCCAGATCAACCTTAGCATGATGGGAAAGGCCTTCAGACCCACATGTATGAGACTAAGGTACAAGTTGCAAAGCAACATGTGGAGAGGAAGAAGGTGGTGGACAAGAGCAGTCTCACCTTTCTTATAACACAGGCTCTCTGTGGACTGAGTTAGCAAATGCAGTTAGAAGAGGGTGGAGGAAGGCTGGACTCAGGGCAAATAGGCAAAGGCAGATTAGATCTAGCCTTGAGCATGCCCACAGGGTTCAACTTTCCTTTTGCTTGTGATATTTTGGCTCAAAGCTTTGTGGTTGGATGCCTCTCTTCTCTAACAGTGACACAGTGTCAGCCTTCCTTCTTCATCCTACCTTCTTTGCACTCCAGTGCCACCCTGGACTCCAAGTTGTCCATCTGCATCTGCAGACGCTTGAGGGTGAGGTCGCTTTCTCTGGATTTGCGCTTGTACGCAATCAACACAGCCACGATGAAGATGATGAGCAGGCCGCCGGCCACCGCAATGCTGACAATAGCTGGCAAGCTGAGAGGGCTGTCTGGAGAGATGTAGACCATCCCTGGGGAGAACTCCATCCCTCCTACACGAGCCTAGAGGGAAGGCAGGAAAGAGTTGCATTGAAACTGTTGAACAAGCAGGGGCACAGAGAAACTTCATCATCTCCCTGACTAAGGTTGAATGATGAGTTCCCTTGTCTCCCAAGATAAACAGATTATGAAGTACTTGGAGAGAGACCAGCTTAAAAACACCTGAAATGTCATATAAAAGCACCTCTGTTGACAGAGTGACCATGAACCCAACCAGCAAAGGACTTGTGGTGAGACAAATCTCACCAGTCCCAACGCCCTTGCTACATATCAGTTTGGGCTTCATTCTGGGTTTTCCATTCCCTGTCCCAAGCAGCTATGTTGTGCTGGACTGCCCTGATGACACTTAGTCCCAAAATGCACACAGGACACATAGCTCATGGTTATGGTCTGATGGGTCCTAACCTCACAGTTGGACAGGGGACATCTGACCCAGACAGCTAGCACAGCAGCAGTCAGTACAGTGGGAATGCAGCAAGCAGAGTCACAATTTGCTTTTGACTCTTCAACTGGAGAAAACTGTACCTGGAAGCCACTGGGATAGGAAACAAAAAAACCAAACACAAAAACCACAGAGCCTGGCCCATGCTCTTTACAGCCCGTTACAGGCAGGGTGACTGCAGATGCTCACCAGTGGGACAGGGAGCTGAACACAGCTTTCTGCTCTCCATGCATTCCCAGAGGTTCCAGGGGCTGCTGCCAACCTCTGGAACAAGCTGCTGTGTTAGGACTTTGCTTTTAACAGCCAGAAAGAAACCGTGCAAGCGGTACTGCTGCAAGCCCAACAAAATGCTCTGCTGAAGCAAGTCTGTTTGTTGGGAGCCCATTTTTACAACACGAACACCTCTCCCAACAGTAATCCCACAGGGTACTACTTGCTCAAGGCTACGATAAGGTTGTTCAAGGCTATTTGTAGAGTAGGATAAGTTTGAGTGGCAGGGGGGAAAACACTGCTGACTAGCCTGAGGTATAAAAAGAAGGTTTCTAGGACTGTGCTGTGGTAGGGGAACACTGGTTATAGATCAACATAAAGCTAGGAAGATGCCATGCACAGAGCTTGAAGGATCGTGACATGGCGATAAGCCCCATCACTTCACCCCAGCTGAACTTTGTCATGGAGAGGAACAGCGGGCCTGGCACAAAATGCAAAATCTTGCTGCCAGGCAGAAATGCAGTCAAGATCCCAGGGCTACGTGCTTCCCCCTCCCACTGCAACTGGGACCATTACAGCATGTAATTGAACCTTTTTCTTCCTCCTTTATGAGGAGCTCTCCCTCACCTTTCCAGCTCCCACAGCAGCTAGTAAAAACGTGCCCCACATCCCAGCCTGGTGGCTAGCCTTGTGCTTCATCCCACTGGCTCTCAGTTAATCAGTCTGTCTCCAGCTTGCCTGCATACTCATTAATCCCAGGCCTCCCATGCCTCAGCTCAGGCACCTACTCAGGTTTCCTCTCCAGGTTGCAGGAGGAAGAAACCAGCCCCAGGAGGAAGGGTTGGAGCCAGCAGAAGAGGCTGCGAAGCAGAGTCATGAATTAATGAAAAGTTTTCCAGCTCCTCTCGCTCCTCACCACCACAACTCTTGCTGGGGACATGATCTCTGTGACACCATCATCTCCTAGAAATTATTCTGGCCCAGTTACAACTTCTGAGAAGATGTCTATTTTGCTCTAACTCCAGCTGTAGGCTGTTCCTCAGTGGGTCCTGGCCAAAGGCACCTAGCTGTAACCCTTACATCTTGGTCAGGACAAAAGTGAATGTCTGGGAACATCTAAATTCCATCCACAAAGTCCTCTCATGCCATTTTGGGATGGGCTCTAGAGAGATAACAATGTCCACAATGAGAAACAAAACCAAACCTACGCTCATTCGTCCAGGTAATACACTTTCAAGATGACCATTCCTGTAGCATGACATTGATGACTTGTAGAGCATCTTCAGTGACCAAGGAACAACCTAGCACCCATGTAAGTTGGGGATGTAGCAGTAACTAGTTTTCCCATCTATTTCAGGATACAAGGCCCAACTCACTTATAAAGCCTCCATGGGGCAGAGGTTTGGTATTGGTATGGGGCATGTTCAACCGAGAAGACAAACTACCAAATCCACATGCTAATCTATGCGCTGAAAGTTGTTGCCTTTTGCCCCAGACCAGTGTCCCAAATCCTCCCAGCAAAATTTGCTCACCAGCTTGCACAATTTCCTTCCTGTTACAGCGGATCAATAAATACATTCATTATATTCCACTTTCTGTTTCCAATTCCTCCAAGCCCTGCAGTCAGATGAGTCCATTCAAGGAGTATCAGACTAGAATCAAAGAACCCCATCCCAATCCCCAGTGCAGGTCCATCCTCAAAGCTCGCAGAACAGTCTGTCTCCATGGGTGGGATTCCCCTCACCAAACATTCGATGTGCACACCTGAGTTAGACATTACATGCTTTCACAGTCAATACAGAGAAGAAACACCTTTAGAATGCGATTCATGTGAGCTGCTTTTGACACCTGCTTTGATATTAGGATGAGACACTTTATTCGGTGGAAATTCCCATTTCTCTCCATTAACTATAAGGGTATCTCCTAAATGTAGGAGTCTAACAAAGTTACCCCTAGTGCGTTCCTCTAAAAGTAGTTTCAACACTGGGAAGGTCTCACAGTCCACGAATCAAACTACCATGATCTGAGGGAATCTGTCTCTTGAAGAGGAAAGCCTGCAAGGCTGCAGTATTATTGCAAGCATTTAAAAGAAAAACAGCAAATATGTAGGTATAGCCCTACTTTATTTCTTGGGCCACTGAGTGTTTCTGAAGGAAGCTATTTATACCTTCCACAAGATTGAACATGAGCCTTCCATGTTACCAAACAACAGTTTGGCCACCTGTTAAGCCTATTAATCATGAATTTGTTCTAAATGGCACTATGGCAGATCCCAGTTTTCTCCAAAAAAGTCTTAGGGACCACCTGTAGCAGTTTGGGAGTTCCTGTTTTGCACAACTTGACTGTGGTAGTGTCTTCCCTACTGCAAGTTTGCCCTGGACAAATGTAAGTGTCTTCCTTAGGATGAGATGAATTGTGCCCTGAACTTCAATCGCTATATTTGACCATCTCTCCATTGACTATACAAAAAGTCTAGTGTGACTTTCCATTTGTAAGTGCCTACATTAGGTACCAGCAACCCTTCAGATGTACTCCACTTCTTTACCGCAGACCTTCTCCGACATAGTTATTTGTGGATCTTCCCCATGTCTCTTTCTTTTCCTTGGAAAAGAGCTTACCTCTGAGTTTTAGCCAATCTTTTTTAACCATTGCTCAGGCCTTTCAGTTCTTTTCTATTTTTTTTCAAATATTTAACTCTGTCATTGCACAAAAGATAGCTGAACTAGATCAAAACCATGTTGACATCAATGTGTGTCATTGTCACTGTTCCTTCCCTTAGAAATAAGCTCAGTGTTGCAGTGGTTGATTTACTCCCATGGTCCCCTCTCAGATCTAGGCCACTTCACTTTGCAAGAAAGGGTTTGTTCAGCAATTTACTCAAGGTCACACAATAAATTGTTGGCAGAAACAGGAAGAGAACCTGGGACGGCTACCTGTCAATTATCCTGACCATCAAAGTGACATTCATGTGAAACATGGGGATACATTTTGTACCAACCCAAGCAACAGAGATGTTGTGCCATGCTGGAGGAGGCATTTCCCAGCCCAGCTGTCCCCCTGTTAAGTTCCAGATGCAAAGTCCATCCTTGAGCACTGGCCACCATCACAGGTGACCGTCTGTATTTGGTTCCCAGCCCAGACGCTGTCAAAGCATTGCCTCAGTGTTGGCAGTTGAACGAGATATCTGTAACTTGCCCCTAATACTGATGCTCATTAACAGGCTTCAATGGGATCATCTTCCCATGTTTCCAGCAGCATCTCTTGTTTGATCAGCGTCCTCAAAAAGGGATTATTTTTTTCTCTATGGCTTCGCTTAAGCTGTCCCAAGCTGCAGGAGCAGGGAAGTCTTCCCAATTAGTAAGAGCTGACCAGATGTTCATCCTCCCTGATCCCCAGGGGTTGATTATTGCTCACCTGACTTTGAGTGTTCTCTCTCTAGGATTGGCTTTGTCCATCTCTGACTAACCATATGTTTAATTATATTCATGAAAATGACAAGGAACATATACTGCCTTGTTCAAAAGCTTTGGTATTCACATAGAGAAAATCTCTCCCTTCATTATTGCTCCTCTTGGAGTGTCTTAATGTGCTTTACAATGAATCGAGAGCCACGGTATATTTGCATGGCTGAAAAGGATTATTACGTCTATTTTCCAGATGACAAACTTTGGCACAGAGAAGTTAAGTAGCCAGTATGAGGTCTCCCTGCAGCAGTCACAAATGAGACCCAAAATGGCCACCATAAACTCTATTTTCTAAACGTCCCCAGAAAACTCTCTTTTCAAAGAGCCACGCAGTGTGTCTCCATCAACCTCTATGAGTCTCACTGCATTGAAATAAATACATATGTGACAGATACAGCTTTGGGAGGGCAACAGAGAGGTGAAAAAAAGTTGATCACAGGGAATGAGAAACATTGATCATCTGTATGTCTGATGTCAGTTGTTAGCTTTAGTTGTGTTTCCACCCACAGCTCAGTACAACTCAGATGAGTTTGCTGATGTGCTGTTTTATCAAGCAACAGCACTGAGGAATGCAAATTACTGAGAGGAAAGTAAAGAAGGAGTGAATAAATCAATGGTGAGAGGAGGAGAAGCTCCCTCTGATGTAATCACTAGGTCCATTTTTCACAGGTTCCAGGAAAGATATGCAGGAGCATACTAAGCTGTATAGATGTCAAAACCTCAAAGTCCAGTCACACTATTGTCCATATCCTGTTTTTTTTTTCTCCTACATAAAGGCAAATTTTAGCCACAAGCATGTTAGTAATTGCTGGGGACTGTGCTGAATTTAACAAAGTTTGTCACATAGGCAACATGTTACATATATGAACTTACATGAGCATCTAGGGTTCATACAGATTATACTAAAACAGAAGAGAGGCAAACTTTCCTAAAGGGTCTTGATTATGAAAGGTTTCTCACTGTCCACAAAGGTCTCCAGGTTACTCTTCTGCTCTTCTACTTCTCCAAATTACTCTTGATTGGCATATTACAACAAGGGACCCTGATGTTTATGGGATCTACAGAAGGAAAATGGGGATGCACTCCTGGGTGATCTCTGTCAGCTCTTCAGCATTGGTGTGCCCTCCCGACCCACCCACGGAGGGAAGGCTGAGAATTAGGCACCACTTACCATCACCTTGTGCCGTCCAATGAGGTTTGGGGACTCACACAGTAGCTGCACATCTGATACGGTCACTGCACAGGGCTTCTCACCAACCAAAACCGTATAGTTCAGCTTGGCATTCCCTCCTGCCACTGGTGGGATCAGGTTCTTGCCCTAGATAGAAAGGAATATCCCCACCCCCCCCAAAAAAAACGCATGTCAGGAAAGAGTTTGCCTTCCACCTCCAGTTTGCTCCTGTGACACAAGTTTTAACATTGCACTTGACATTTGTGGTTCACCATTAGCTAACACAGAGAGGAAAAGCCAATTTAGAAAGTCATGCAGAGGACAGCATGAATGGCTACAGACTGTCATCAGTCAAAACAGTCTGTTCTGTTCCTCTCTTTCTGGAACTAAATGAGAAATGTTGCATGTAAGTCTTGCACAAGCAGATCCTCACAGAACTTATTCAGGCCAAACATGCAAAAAGGTATTCTGCAGGCACAATAATTTCTTTGCACATGCGCCACTTAAAAGTGCTGACATGGAAATGCTCAATCATAAAATTCCTTCTCTGTATTGCTGTCCAGATTACCAAAATGACAAAGGACTGGTGTAGGATTTAACCAGGAGTGAGAGGAAGTTCTTGAAAACCCAAGAAATACACTTGGGTATTTAATTGCCAGCCCTGTTGCAGTGGTAGAAAACATTCTTCTCCGGTGAACAGCAGTGGGTACAAATTTAGGCTGCACATAGGTAGCTGCAGCGGGAGTTTATATTTTTTAGTTATGGGTATTGGCAGGTGGTGAGCAGTGATTTGTGCTTGCAGATGGTGCCTCTGATATGATAAGATACGGTAGGTGCAACGAGTGCAGGATATTTCTGGGATGCAATCAGGAATGCCACTTTGGGAGGGCAGTGATTTGTGGGGTGCTGGCAGACACAAAGAGGCAATAGGTGGCAAGTGTTTGCCCGTCCTCATCCAGTCCTTGGTCCCCCTCTCACCTTCAGTATGATGGGACTGCCTGGCTTCAGCTCCAGGATCCCCGAGGGATTGAAAACCTCGAAGATTGGGTTTGGGTAGTACGTGAAGTTGGTTTTGTTGAGAATCAGCAGAGACTGCACGTTGTCAAGAATGAAGCCAAACTCCTCTGGACGCTCGGCGAGCTCAGACTGGTGATTGGGGTCAACAGCCAGTGCTGGAGCCTGGCAGGTCATCTCCGTGCTGTTCTGCACCTCGCAGTTCTGGAAAAAGAAACCCAACACAAGGAGACGTTATGGAAAATGCCCCCAGCCCTCTTGGTGGGCAGATGATACCTCCCAGTGAAATGCTAGCCTCCCTGCTGCCAGAGGACAGGGAGCAGCAGACTTCCTTGGCCATCGTGAGACAGGCTGGTGCTCCACCGCTTCAGAACATGCCCCATCCCCATCACGCAAACAAGGCTGGGAAGGGATTAGGAAAGCTTTGCTGGGGCAGGTGCGTGGAGCAGTTTGCACTGCACTGGGGCATCCTGTGCTTCTTCCCTGAGGTGGCTCAGCCTCCGGGGTTGCCAGAATCAGCATCTTCCCCTGACCTATTTCCTTCTGGAAACAGAAATTTCTTCCTTTTTTTTTTTTGTACAGCAGAGACTAGTCAAAGCCTCACTACCACCCTGCAATTAGCTCTCACACTCTGGGGAATCACTCCAAAAATGTATGTCCGGTGCATGCTGAGTTGTGCCCGGGACTCCTATTTGACCATCAGGTTACCTGAAATGAAGCCCAGGAAGCCGGAGTGGTCAAGACAGTTGGTTAGGTCTCAGGAAACCCTGAAGTTAGCTTCCAGCCCTGTCAAAAGCCTGCTGCTTTTGTGTATTTGAGAAGGGGGTAATAGATTGTGAAAGGCATTTTATCCTGACTCCCATTTTAAAAAACTAGGAATCAGATATCTGGTTGTCCTTCAGGATCTGAGCCTTCATCTTTTGATGGTGTGGTGTGGTGGTCTCACCAGGAACCAACAGGCTTTGTGGGGAAACAGCACCAGCTCTGCGGGATCCCAGCTGTACTTGGTATGAGAATCTTCTCCAAACTACTCTGATATCTCCAGCATTGAGAGTAAACTCATTATCACAGCTAGCATAACTCAAGTCTTAATATTGCTTTGGCTCAAATCAATAGAGAGGTAAGTGACCCGGACCAGCCAGTTTCATATTGTATAAGTCAGATGTTCTTTGCTGTAACAGCTCTTGCAAGGAAGAAAAGGCACCAGAGTACTTCCCAGCACAAAACTGATAGGCAGTTCTACATGAGCATATTTGAGATGATGAATAGGCATCATCATCTGTACAATGGCATGATTGTTTGAGACCACCGCATCAGACGAGCTGGAGTTTGCTGGAAGAATAAGATGAAGTCATGCAGGCTTCTAATTCTGCAGAAAAGCTAGGTGAGTGTTTGGCTGTGCTGTACCAAGAAATACAACATACTACCAAAACATACCTATGAATATGCATAATCAGTCAGACCAGGGCTTTCCCAGAGTTCATGAAGGACTGGAAGACTGCCAGTCAAAATCCACATCAGACCAAGAAACCAATCTCAACAGCTATTTCCTGAATCTGGTGAGGTGTGAGAGGTGACAAATTTGCTTTGGATTTGGCTTTATGAAGGGAGATATTAGTTCATGGCAGAGCTAGGATAAGACCAACATTTAGGTGTCTCAATCTAAAAATTGCAGATTCAAATTAATCTACCCCATATTCCTGCATTTTCTTTTCGGATCTACCACAGTTTCACCACTGCTCATGTAGCAGTAGATTATTTTAATGTCCACAAAGTATTTCAAGAACCTTGGGTGGAAAGCCCATGGATTAATCTTAACACCTGAGAAATGCAGAGGATCTGGACTTTCTGCCCCCACCCCAACTAGTCCTTCTGTATTTTTTGCTTTTGGAGCTGCTTCTTCTGGGATGATCTTTCACACGTTGTCCCAGGAAGTGCCCATACACAGACAACACCTTTTCAGACACTGTTCCATGGCCCCATCCTCCAACCTACTGTAGGTACCAGCAAGTGCTTCCTGCTCCTCAGTTTCCTAACTGGAGGTGCTAAACTCACACCTTTTATAGCTTTTATTGCTCAGCAGCTGCTGGCAGTTGGCTCCTTCCAAGTGAATTGTCCTCCCAGATCTTGGTAAAGCTCTGCTGGTCTCTACAGAGCTGTGTCTGATCCCTCAGTGGTCACTGAGAGTTGAATTAAGCTGTAAATCTAGCTGGTTAAACCTGGATACACTCTTGCAGGATCCCAAGTAGTCCAGGGATTGGACACAGTAGTACCAAAGAGTATTATTCACAGTCCTGTCTGATACCAGCACGCTCAGCTAATAACCTGAATTTGGGTCTACTTATGCATGGACATGGCTGATAAATAATGTAGGTCGTACATGGGCCAAGAGAGGGGACAGATATCCCTGAGCCACCAGAAGAAACAGGCTCAGGAGATGAACGACCTTTCATGATGCCTCTCTCCTGGTCCCTCTTTGGTCCAGTTCTCCTTCATGGAGAGAAGATGGGGTCATCTTTCTGAAAGCAAGTCGTCCCCTCTTTTCTGGATGCAATAGGAGATTTCAACCTCCAGAGCTGCTAGCCAGTCCCTATCACGACCTCGGACATGTACCCTCCTGTGATCCCCAGCTCAGCAGCCATACTCACATTGACGTGTTCCTTTCCACCGTGCTTTGCCCGGATCTGAGGGTTTTGGATCAGGTCTAGGTGAGTTCCCCACACTGCAATGGGTGTGTTGCCGCTAGAGAAGAAGAAATGAAAGAAGTGTTAATAGATATCAGGACTGATTGCACGAGCAATGGGTGATCTGTATTCCGAAACGTTGATTGCAAAGTGTCTGACCACATCTCACAGTCCCACAGGAAGGGAAAACAAAACAAAACATACATTTTCCTTCATTCATAAGGTGAGAAAGAAGTAAACCCACGTGCTTGCTAAACCTGTCACATGAAGCAGCATCTGGGTGTTTTTCATTGTTAAAACACAGCAGTCACAAACTTCAGTAATGAGAAGAGTGGGAAATTTAACAGGGGCTCTTCAGAATGGTGCACAGACTATATCTCCTTAAGGAAAGGAGCCCCCAAAAAATCCTCATAGATACTGTCCTGTGCAAGCAGCTCTTGAGGATTCAGTGCTACCTTGGTTGAGGGCTGTAGTCCTATCTTGCATATTAAACCTGCTATAAAAACATCGCCCTGAACAAGATGTCACCTCAGCGAACCCACTTCAGTGCTGCCAGGAACCTGGTCCTGCAGCATCTAGTAGAAACAGAGACAAAGTCCTCAGCCTTGGTGTGCACAAGCCATTTGCTCGGTTTCCATTTGGTGATCCAGGCAGACAAGCTCTGCCATGTGTGTTAGATCCAACATATGACAGAACAGAGATTTCCAGTCACAGTGTCCCTTTGCTCAGGCAAGGACTGGTTTCCTGAGAAAGACGGTTCGTACGAGCCATGACCCTGCATTTGGTAGATGTTCTTGCTTTTATAACATATCTCAGCTCAGCTTAAGATGGGGAGACGTAGACAGAGGCCTTCTCATTCCCTGCCGTAAGTGTCACCAGAAGGAAACAGCTTTCAGAAACACCCTTCTTTCCTTTCCCTTGCCTCCTGCAGCTGCAGCCAGCAGCACCGTTTGTGGGACTTTGGGGAGCGGAGGGGAGGGAGGAAGGAAACTGCAAAGGAGCATTCCCAGGCTTCAGCAGGAGCTGATGCACGGGTTGGCTTTGAACGTTGTGTTGAGGGGAAGGATTCATGGCTTTGGCCATCCCAAATCAAAACAGCGTTGCTCTACTAGGGTGAGTTCTCCCTTTGCAGAACTGTGGCGGAGGCGACGGGATGCAAGGGCTGAAGGGGGAAGAGTTATCTGAGAGAGCAGACCCCTCAGCCCTCAGGGCTCACACAGCCAGGGCAGGATGAGGAAATGTCATCAACAGACGGCCCCATCTCTGAGGGTTTTCCCGGGGTGAGGAGTGCTCTCATCGGTGTCGGCACCTGCCTCCATACCTCGCCTTGGGAACCGTCCAGGCTACAATTTGTTTCCTGGAGTGCTCTGGCTGAGATTGGGAGGCCATGCGGAAATCGGTGGGATGGGGAAAAGAAAGTTCAAAATCCCTTTCCTGCCTTCAGGTAAACCTACACATACATGAAAGGTGAAAGAAGTGCATTATCAATGAGAAAACACCCGAGGATAAACGTGCTGTAAGGAAGAAGCCTGTGTTGGCCAACAGATCTCCAGTCCTGACCTTTGTTTTCCATGTTCCTCATTTATCTTCCGGTATTAATCAGATGGGGCAGGTAGGAATGAATGCAAATATACATCTCTGCTCGCCAGTATAGCTATGGGGTTTCAGTGAGTTGGCCACTCCAGCTGGGACTGTGCTTCAGCCCCTCCAGTTACACCCACACTGATAAACCAAACGGTCAGGACACCAGCTCAAACACTGGCTGGTGGCCGTAGATGCTGATAAGCTGTTAGTAGGACCCCAGGCAATGCCTGGTCATGGTTCAAGGGATAGCAAGGACCAGGGAGCACTCCCAACAAGCAGGATAGATGAAGGTAAACTTCCTTTGAAGGAGGAAAGGTCACTGGTGGTATGGATGAGGGCTATGCACGCTCACTGGCTTCAGGACCAAAGAATAGACCGGGATTAAGTACTTACTAGTTTGAATGTAGCCTATGTAACCAAGAAGCCTGTACATTTGGAGTAATAAGCCATGAGTTCTGCCAAAGAGCACTGTCACAACAATATCTTTTGGCAGGTGCTCCTGTGACGCTTCTCTGAGAGGTTCCTTACAGTCTTTCGTTCAAGCCAAGCCTGTACAGACTGATCCACAGTTAGGACAACATTTGACCTTGAGTTTTGCAGCGTACCTCAAGATCTTGCTCTCTGAAACCATCAGCTGAGACGGGAAATTTCTAATGGGAGATTTTATGGGGCAAAACTACATTTTGCCATTTCCATAAAATCTGCTTGGATGGTTGAGTTCTCTTGAATGTGCAGGGGATCTCTTCTGAAGTCACACATCCACTTACAAGAGACCTTCCCCTCCCTGCCTTACAGAAAAAATACCTTCTCCTCAAAATTCAGCGTCACATTAGGTGTTGTCGATATCACCCAGGGAGAGCTGGCTCACCAGAAACCAGAAGAGAAGGATATAAACCAAGCTGTTCTTTCTCCACTGTCCTGGTTCTTCTGGATTTTTGGCTGTGAGCCTTTATAATTTTTATGATCATTTATTATTATTATTATTATGAATCTCTGATGATTCAAACTAGAAGGCATTTTGTATCATTACTTGGCTGAAAGTTTTACGTGTTCCAGACATATCAAATGTGTGCGCATATGTACAGATATATGAGTCTGTGTATATATACATAAATACTTTCATTTAATCAAGCAAGTCTGTGCACACAGTTTTAAATCCATGCGTTAAAAATTCTGTATTTGGTTTGGAAACTGAGCTTGCAGGCTCAGACCGCAGTTATTAAGCACAGCCACAGCACCAGATCAGAGAGGGGCCTTTTCTCTGAAAAAAAGCCAAAGAAGTTGTGTTTGCTGAAGACGTGAAAACACCCGCAAAGCCTCTCTGGCTTGCAAATCAGCAAATAAAACTGTTGCTTGCCTTTGCATGAAAACACCAGCCATTGCCTTTTGTGTCTGCAGGTGAATGCCCAGTCATGGCCACTTCTCAACCAGGTCAGATCAGAGCCCAGAGACATGCTGCTGCCCAGAAAAATAACAGAGGTGCCAAGTCTACAGGCTTTCTTAATTTAATTCTTTATTGTCCCAAAAGCTCTGAGTATAATTTTCTGTCTGCAGACTCAGATAATTGCTGAACGTAACTCAAATCAAACCCAGATCAAAAGTATTAATGGAGCCTCATAAAATTCTAGTTACCTGCCAGCCCAGTATGACTCTTTTTTTTTTTTTTTTTTTGGCTATGGGAATAAATTAGCAGTAATCTTTTCTTTATTGTCTTGGAAAATGGCACTTGAGAAGGTTTTAAGCCAGGCTCAGTACATTCATTCACTAATTTTGCAAAGCTGGTTTAGCAGCAATCATCTATCCCTCAAAACAGCTTAGCCCCACAGTCAGGAGTGATGAATCCGAGAAGCACAGTGGATTTGCTGTAATGAATCACACCGCACAACAAATATACTGAGGAACAGCCTCCTCGGTCTATCTCCAGATCCACGTGTCCGGACTAACTTATTTCTTGCTTGATTCTCAGGAGCGGAGTTGGCTGCACTTTCATCCAGCTCTGTGTGGGGAGGCCTTACTCTAACGCTTGTCTCCATTACGACCTGCTGGATGGAGCTCCACAACTAACAATTACAGTGTTTTAAAACTGTCCCGGACACCCTGAACCACAGTGGTAATCCTGGATATTGCATCTTCTCTCTCTGCACCCTTTTCCAAGGTTATGCACCTTTGGAGAGGTTCAAAAGTGCACAAGAAAGAGGACCAAAGCGGGTAGGTCTGGTTAAAATTAGGAACCTGTTAATGCTTAAGAGGATGCTTTCTGATTTCAGAGACGCTGAAAAGAGCAAAGGGTAGAAGTGGTACCTGAATGATGAGGCAGGTAGAGTCCCAGTCATCCATCCTAGCAGCTACACACCCTGCAAGTAAGCTGGCACCCACCAAACAAGCCCCTCTTCTTAATTTCCTTTATGCTGGGAGGTGGGATGGGAGATCCAAGGCAGCAAGCAATGGGATCCAGAGTCTCTGCAACCCTGAACTGGGCCAAGCTTTGCCAATACACCCGAAGCATCTCCTTGGCTGTTTCTTCATCTCTTGCTGGCAGCTTCAGCAGAGAAACCAAGGAGCAAACGGGCTCTGGAGAACTTCTCCTCTCACCTCCCAGGCAGACCTGAGGCCAGGCGGAGGAAGGTCCCCGTGCTGCAACTTTCCTGGGAATAATAGGGGAATTCACTCCCCTAGGCTGTCAGTCTTGCACCTTTTAACCGACACTGAACTCACTTTAATAAGGAAGGGAGTAAAGTGATTTCTCATTTCACTGATAACCTGAACTCTGACTGAAAACAAAACCCCCAAATGAAAAATCCAGACACTAAAGCTTCAAGCCCAATGTGCAAACATTCAATCCGGCTAAATCAGTAAATTCCCTCATGGTAATTAAAAGCACTAATTGATTTGTGAAAACATCTTCTGGATGGGAGCTGAACCGGGGGGATTTACAAGCCCTGCTCCTAATCCCCAGATATTCCAATCAGTCCAGTTTGACAGGGAAGCAGAGAGCTGCCATGGATGAACAAGGGGAGACTAAGATTTCTTATTTTGTATCTTTTCAAGGAAATACCAGTGAATTTAATGACCAATTTCTCTCTTCCCAAGGCCATTTCTGCAGGCTTCTGAGAGCATTTGGGTACCACTTTGATGCCTTCCACAACCAGGGCAAATGCTCCTCTCAGACACCTTCATGTGAACCCTCTGAATTCACCAAAGCAGCATCAATGGGATGAAGAGAAAAAGGGATGCCTAACGAGGAGGAAGGCTGTTTGATAGGGCAGGGACCAGGGCTCCCTTTGTGTTTCATCTCGGGAGACAGCCCTGGGGCTTTCAGGCATGAGAGCCAAACAAGCAATGCTTAGTCCATGAAGGCTGTGGGAAAAAGGTAGGAATTGCTGCTTTCAACCCCAAAGGAGCTAAGCACAGTTATGACATTTATGCCTGCGTTTAGGACATCAGTGACTGGTCCAGCTGCCCTGCAAAGCTGTAGACCCAGCCCAATGGGGCCTGAAACACAGTCATGACCAGAAGCACTAGGAATTGCAGCTTTTAGGGATACAAACATGTAGTTTAACCAGCCCCAGTGGTCCGTAACATTACTCAGACAGGGAGCATCCTGGTGCTGGAGATAAACCCTGGGCTGCAGTAAAGAGGGATAAAGCTTCAACAGCAGGTTGGAGACTGGCTGCACCTACCTTTGTAATTAAAGCATGAAGTCTCCAAGGCAAGCTTCTGGTGAGCATTGGAAGCTGGATTTTGCTGCATTAAGCCAGGAAGCCTTGCTTTGCTAGTGAAGGAGGGGTGCAGGATCATTTAGGTTTGGACTACGTGGAATTTGTTTGGAGAAAGGACCCTGTTCCTGCCCATCCCTCCTGAGACTCTGTGGAAATTTTGTCCCGGGGTACACATGAGCACAGACACAGATTGAGCATCCAAGGTGTTACAAGGAATGCACAAGGCACTGCTGGCCTTTTGGTCTTCCCAGGAGGCAAGTCTACCAGCCCTCATGGTCTTGGGCTCTGGGAAGAAGCTCTGCACAAACCTATTTCTTAATGAACACAATGCTTGGAAAGCATTTTTCTGTATCAAGGACTGATATGAACACACCAGTGCTGCATTAGAAAACCATGGGAGGTGGTAGGGGTTGTCCACGGGATGCTTACCTGAAGATGCTCCACTCAGGCTCAATCCTGAGGATGGTTGGATCCTCTACATACTCATACTGCAACTCCTGATGTATCTTGGCCTTGTCCACTCTCACAGACACCTTCACCTTCTCAAATCCTTCATCTGAGGCAGTGGTGTTACAGACAATGTGCTTGGTGGATCTCCTGTGAGCAGAAGCAAGTAAATATAAACCAGGCAGTACCAGCAGCAAACCAAATGGTGCCAAAAAAGAGCCCAGCTACTTACTCTTATGTCCTGTGACCTTAACCTATGCACTGTGAAGTGGTGAAACTCACTGCCACAGGAATATGCTGTGAACAATGTGACACATTTATGTGAGGAAGTAACATTGCCTTTTCACTAGTTTAAATAAAACCACAAGAGCCATCATTTCTCAGGTCTCAGAGTGAAAACTGAACCCCAAGGGAAGTCCAAAACAGAGCTTTCTCCAGAAGTATTTTGGTGTGATTAAACACTTGATGGATGTTTCCTTCCCGCCTGCAGACATATGCAGCAGCAGCTCATAAAAAGGAGTGTTTGCACCTCAGCTTTCCAGTCTGGGATAATAAAGTTTACTTTCCATTAAGACTGTAAGCCTTGTTTAAGTGCAGCTTGCGGTGTGCCTGGGACCTTTGCATGGGAGGTGCTAATGTAGTGGGAAGCATTTTATGATTATACTCAAAGAGTATTCTGCATAAACCTTTCCTTTTGGGCAGGGCTCAAAACCAGCTCCTGGTTGGAACTTTCCAGTGGCCCTTACCTTCCATAAAGAGCCAAAAAGCCAGTCTCCAAGCACCCTCAGCCTCATCTTATACCCCTAGAAAGGATAAAGCAGGGTACATCCTTCCCTTGCAGCATGGCACTCACCTTCACTGACTGCACCCTCCAAATTCCCCTGAAAGACCACGCTCAATCCCTCCTAAAACTCCCCAGGCTCTTCAGTAAGCATCCTCAAGCAGCTGTGGTTCCCACTTGGCCTTTTAAATCACAAGCTGTGACTTCGCCCTCCTGAATTATAGATGCTGAAACACACCACAGCCATGACAGGCAGAGCCAGGAGAGGGAAGGGCATTGCCCCAGGACGGTGGTCCCAGGTCTCCTCTGAATGAGCCCTTCTTCTGCCAAGGACAGGCTGGGAGAAATGTGCCAACTTCATCTTCAGCCTCCGCTGATACTGGCAGCAAAATGTATTGCACTGAGTAGTTTTGAGCTGCGGGAGCCCCTGGGAACAGGATTCAGGCTCATTCTCACAGGGATCAGGGAACATTCAGCAGGTAACACTGACATTAAGCTTCTCTGAACTGCAATTGAACAGGAGCCAACCCAGAGCGAAAACGTTACAAATCATCCATTTCTTAGCACTACAGGACTACTCTGGGATAAAAGGGAGGTGTTTTAATACTTAGACCCAATGTTGTCAGATCTTCTTTGTCACCTCTGTTAAAGCAGGGACATGAAAATGAATCTTTTAAACGACGTACTCCCAGAGCAAGTAGCAAAGCATAGGACCGTGGAGAATCATAGTGAAACTTGACAAGGGGCCATGGAAAAAAGCACATCAAATACGAAACAATGAAATAAATCCTATGCTCCCACCCCAAAACACGCACAGTAAGGTTGCGCATGGTGCAGAATACAAAAGTCCCATTGCTGAATAGACATGGCCACCGGCAAAAGAGGCACTTGAGGGAGCAGGTCTCTGGGCTGTAGAAGAAGTCCCTCGACTACAATTGCTCACATCTTTCCGACTCAGGCACATACAGTAGGAAGGACTCATCTGTACCTGTAGAAGAGGCAGGGTTGTCGCCCAAAGGTCACGATGACGTTGCTGCCCGCATTGAGGTTGTTGCCCGTAATTGTCACCTGGGTGCCACCCGACACTGGTCCCCGCTTTGGCTTGAGATCAGAGAGTGTCAGAGTCTGTGAAGGCAAAGGGTTGTGTTGAAAACACGGCAGAGGAGCGTAGGTACCTTCCCTCTCTCGTTTTAGTGATGGAGAGAGGTAGGCAACCCCGGGGGTTAATCACGTTAGCTGGACTTCAGAAGATGACCAACAGAGGAGCCTAGGATGACACCAGTCCTGTCATAGACACCCTGCTTGAATGTCAAGTTTGGTGGGATGAGTTCAGACCTAACCCCTAATCTCTGCAAGATAAACCAGGTCTTGAATTGGCTGATTGGATCTTAACGGGGACTCTCCACCTCCAAATTATGGAGTTCACAAGTGATGAAAATGATCGAGTCTTGAAAAGATTACTCTAAACCCTATTGATCTGAGAAGGGAACAGAACCTGCTGTACAGCTCCAGAGAGGTGCCTAAAAACTCCCCCTGTGCTCATGGGCTTTTTCCCTGGGAAGGAGGAGAGCTGGGGTGGAGCAGAGCATCTGAGCTCATATCTTGCCTCTCCCACTGCATGCCCACTGCATGACCCCAAATTTTTCTCTTTTTCTTATCAGACTTGGGGGCTGAGAGAGTCTAGTACTGCAGGAGTGTCCTGCACCGATACAGCGTGGTGGTGCTCATGTTGAGATGTACTCTGAAATACTACAAGAAAGAGCACTGTCCAGATGAGCACCTTTTTCTTTTTTCTGCTGATTTTCCGAGCCTCTTTTCCAAACATAACATGGCGCTGTGTTAATTTATCTGAAAGGGACACAATTCCTTTACGGGCCACAAATCTCAAACCTCTTTTTTTTACCCTCCTGCTCTCCCTTCTTCCCAAAATCAAGATAAAATACTTGTACTTTGAAGGCACAGATCACCCTGTTACCACAATGCAGAGAGGAGACATCCATTTTCAGGGAGAAATTTGGAGTTACAGTTTATTCTTTCATTTGCATTTTAATAGAAAAACTTTCCTTTCAGTCCCAAGTGAAAAGCTACTATATGCATTTAAATGAAGATTATTTTTTTCCCCCTCTTTAAGAATGATGACACAAATGCTTGAAGCTCTCCTCAGCTCCTCTGAACGAGCAGGTACATCACGCAGCCACCTTATTGAGCTTTGGAGACCATTATTCCATGTTTATAAAACTACCTGACACACATCACAGCTCCCTGTTTCACACGCACGGAGCCCTTTCTGTCCCTGTCCCCCTCTGGCTAATCATTTTGAAAAACTGCGCCAAGGTTTCCACTTTGCTTTTGTTCAAAATGCAGCTACCGCTCGGAGGAAGGGCTGAACATGAAAATCAGACATACAGCTCTGTAGCAAAATATATTGTTAGAGCTGGATGCTTCTTGTGTTTAAACTTGACTGCTTTTGGCATGATGGTTTGGAAACTGTTTTTATACTTTTTCTGGGAATATTCTCTAACAGCTATTATTGGGATAAAAGATGCAGGAAGAGTATGTGGATGCAAAAGATGCGCTTCAGTGTGTAGTGCTCCTCTGGTTTTAGGGTACCACCTCAAGCTCTGATGGCAGCCCCTCTTTAATCCCTTACTGATGGCCACCCCCACCAGTGCAAACTACTGCCGACCATGATGGCTGCTGCTGGGAGGTGACGTCCCACCTGGGAGAAAACGGGTTGGGAATGGCCGGCTCGGTGCACACAGCCTACACAACAGCACTGCAGTAGTATCTGCTTTACAAACCATAGAGGAAAATTTGAGTTAAAGACCCAGAGCCCTTGTCCCACTGCTGGCTGGGTTTCCTGCCCTCTCCACACAGGTAAATAAACTCGATGTGTCCTCTTGAGGATCCTCGCAGACCAGAACTACAGCAGCGACGCTCCTTGGCAAAGCGTTGCTGTGTCTCGTGCCGACCTCACAAAAGGGTTTGTGGCTAAGCTTTCAAAGTTGCGATAAACCATTAATTATTCACGGTGGCCTTCATAAATATTGCACAGCATGTTTGGAGTAAAACTCAGCCTCCAGACTATTTACTATTTCCTTGCTGGTGAAAGGTGATGGAAAACGCAAGGGGGTCTAAGTGGATCCGTAACAGGCTGAAGTGAACAGTGCCAATGAAGGAAAGAGGACAGGAATTCTGTACCTTTCCAGGAGCTTGCCTACCTTCCTCTGCTCCCCAACCCTTTACTTTCCCCCAGTACCTCCTCCACACAGGCTGGGCACAGGGAAGCTGCCATCGGAGCCGCGTCTAAACCGACCTCACGGTGCATGTCAAGACCTTGGTTCTCACTTCATTCCTCCTGGGAGGAAGGGCAGAGCAAGATGTGACACACACAGCTTGCCCGCCTGGGTTCTCCTTTCTATGGGTTCAACGGTAGCAGCAGGAGGGGAAAGAGGGAAGGGAGACCTGTTGCAGATGCTCTCCTGGGACGAGGATTTTAGAGGCAGACCCAGAAGAGGTGCAGAGTAGCCTACATCACCTGCACTGAGACATAATATTCTCATGCAAAGCCAGAATAAAAGCAAAAATGCTTCAGCATCTGAATTGAAAAGTGAAGGGAAGTTTGGGGTTTTTTTGATTGAAAGACCATGGCAATAATCATAGCAACAAAATGAATAACTTAAAAAAAAAATATTTTCATTTAGATCACCATAAATTTCATTTCAGCCTACAACCAAATGCTTTGTTTCCCTTTTGGCTTATTGTACTCTCTAATGCAATTTGCATTTTTGATCACAGATGAGTATAAAACAAACTAACAGCATTTTGAATTTAAAAGTTTTGGTTAGAAATGTGGAGAAGAACAGTTCTAGAATCTATAAACTAAGCTACCTCTTTTTTAAAACACTGAAATTAAATACTCTGTTGAGTTCAAAATATCATGTCTTCCAATTCTTGCAGGAGTGGGGAAGGCTGAACCTACTGGCCAAATTTGACCCTGTTTTCCTTCGAACCTTTTGAAAAGCAGTTTTCCAGAGGATTTACTATGCACCAGAAAGCGACCTTTATCTCTCAAGCGGTGCCCTTCCTTAGTTTTCAAACATCTTCCTACCCTTAAACCTGCCACCCACCATTGCAGGATGCCAAGGCATGTTGTGACGCCTGCCATAGCATCTCTACCCTCCTGGCAGAAGGATTGGAAGAAGCCAAACCACGCCAACGAACACAGCTCCCGCTATGAAAGCAAGGGAAACGGGAGAGGGCATATGATGGGCAGGCTGGAGAAGGTCTGTATTTTTTTTCTGGCTAGCACAACGGTATCGAGGTATTCGGCAGAGAAAACCCTGTTGACTTCAGCTCATGCACGGCTGGCATAGCTGGCAGCCGGAGAGCCAGCAAGCGGAGGGAAAAGCTGTCACAGGCGGACACGGATGATCAAAATCGGACAGTAATTCCAAGAGTAGCAAAGGTGACACACTGAAGTGTAATGTCCTGGAAAGAGCCCTTCTGTCTGCCTAGTGGGGGCTATCTCTCAAGGTCTTTATCTGCCCCCACCACTGTAGCACCTGAGTGACATCAGAAAATACAGAGAATAGAGAAATTTCTGTAGCTCAAGGGGGAAGTCTAAGATATTTGCATTTATTACCAGTTCCCTTTACCATAAAAAAAATGCTTGGGCATGTGAATCATTTCAGAAAAGACCCGTTCCCTTGCAGGGGTCTAGAGTTTTGGTGGGAACAGAGACCCTCTCATCTCAAACCTGCACAGATCTGCGCAGATCAAGGCCAGGCGATGCTTGCATGTCCCCAGCAAGGGGCCTTAGAGGAATGAGCAGGTGTCTTGGACAACGAGCATCATCAGAAAGGAGCAAAAAACCAAGCTGAGTGTACAACGTGTTTGTCTCCGCTGCCCTCTTCTATAAGGCTTTCACCACAGCAAAGCGACAGTCTCAGGCTGAAGTTGCACCAGCAGTAGTGCAGAATCAGGCCCAGAGCCCCTCTGACCGCTTTGCAAACTTTTGACTTCATCTCCAAATTCCTCAGGGCTAAGACTTCTCTCTTAAACCACTCACTCTTAAAAGCTAACTGAAGTTCAAGCTTGCTGGTGTCTATCGTTCCGTCAAGGAGTATCCAAAACAGTTCCTAACTGCACTGAGCCCCAGTCATACTCTATAGCTCAGCTGCAGCCTGGCTGGTGAACTGGTCCCTCCTGCTCTACTGCTACTGGGGTGCAGCACTGCTTCTCCTGGACACCCAGAAGACCACCTAACGCAAACACCCCTTGAATCTTACATCTTGCAGAAGCACCTGCCACTGCTGTGGTGACTGCCAGTGGCCCAGTCAATGGGAATTTTTGACCTTGCTAGCAGAATGCCACGGGCACCAACACCGCAGGGTCTCAGGACGTCTCTGGGCTTGCGGTGCCCCGCGCCGGGTGTCCCTGCGACCACAAGTGTCCC
>JAVJGG010000005.1:3147462-3176661 GCA_035590195.1 Aviceda cuculoides | reverse complement strand
AGGCACTGCCCAGCAAACACCAGAGCTTTGTGTGCCCGGGCTGGGCGCTGGGCAGCTCGGCCACCGGTGCTGGGGACAGGCGAGAAGGCGGTGGGCGGTGGGGAGACGCGGGGTGACGGTACCCCTGGGGGGGACCCAAGCGTGAGGAGGAACAGACCCCACCATAAATATCACATTCCTCCTGCCAATGACCTCAGGGTGGTAATAACTAGTGGCAATCCCCATGTTTCTCCTGGAGGACACTGGTGCTTTCAACCGTATGGCCTGGAGGAATGCCGGTAGGGTGAATTTTACACCTGGGAAAAGTAAAATACTAAGGAAGTTCTTTTCCTTTTTCTTTTTCTTTTTTTCTTCCTTTTACTTTTTTCTTTCCTGTATAGCATTTTTAACTATTAATGAGGATTTTCTGTACTAATTTGGACCATGGCTCTATGTAACTGGACTAATAATTTGGACTATTATTAGATTGTTAAAACATTAATTAGGCAAGCTATTTTTGCTCATATCAAGATCTGAAAGGAAATGGAAGGAACAACTTGGTGCACTCAGAATGGCAGCGAAGAGCTTAGAGGCTGAATATGGTCAAGGACAATGGATAGATGCAGCAAAGGAGACCAGGGCCCAGGGACCTTCAGGGCCAAGGAGAACTTCTCGCAGGAGCTTACCATAAAGTAGTAGAGCTGTGAAGACCTTGCCATGAACTCTGGTTTGCACTCAGCCACGCAGATTTCCACGAATCCGGCATGCTGGCTGGGCTTGGCCTCCCCCATCTCACATACTATCCTGTGGAGAAAATATGAACCAAAAGCAAGGTTTGAGGGATGGTTTGGTGGTCTGGGTAAGATGGAATTGGAGTAAACAGCCCACACCGCTGGTGAATGGACCGTAGACTTAACCTGTCCTCTTCTTTCCGATCCAGGGTCCAAACTGTGGACTAAGTTATTCTTTAAAGAGTGGTGGCTTTTGGCTGTTGGCACTTGGTGGAGCAAATGCTTAGCTGGTGTAAATCAACATCACTTAAATAAATATACAGACAAATGCTGGGCTGACGTCTGACCCCAGTGGGTCCCTCTGTCCTCTAGACTTGCACGGTGGACAGCTTTGCAGCCTTAAGGCTTAATGATCACTCCTGCACGTAGTAAGCTGCTTTTTGGGACTGCTGCCCCCCCGAACTGGAATTGAACACCCTTGTGGTGGCTGTTATGTGAAAAACAGAGGATAACTTCAGGGCTTATGCTGTGAGGATTATCTAAATATGCAATCCCAATACAGTAATAAATGGATTATTTGCTCTTGAGCTGTAAGAAACGGCATTTTCCATTCCTCACTTCCAATGTTGGGTGGAAAGGACTCCTTAGAAGACCCTACAGGTAGCAACGAGTGTTATTAGGTGTGCTGTGGCCCACTGTCTGCCACACACCCAACTTACTGCTCTGCTGGGATGTACCCTTCCACCAGCGGTTTGCACTCCACTCCAGCCACTTTGACGTGAGACGCGATATCTCTGAACTCCAGCCCCAGATTCTCCCCACGGATGGTCACTTTGGTCCCTCCTTCGCGAGGGCCCGTCACTGGATTGATCTGGAGAAACAAGACAAAGGAGAATAATCAAACCACCTGTGTAAAGACATCAGCATCCTCTCAGGTGAAAGAAGAGGCAATATCGGGTCTTTTTGTGACCACTGGAGACACTCATCATTATGAATGCTGAACAACTGAGGGAATAAGCCTACTCCAGATACATCACTCAGTCCGGCTCCCCTGCAAATATATATCATGCTTGCCCCAACCTCAGAGTATACAAAGATCTCCCCAGATCTGCCTCAGATCTCATTTACCCTCTTTTAAGTACTTGAAAAAAATCCAGAGGTGAGTAGGAGATGTTTTCCAGGTAGGAGCAGGGGTATCTGGTTGTGCAGCTGAGCTCTGCGCTTTATAGACATGAGCCATGGAAAGGCAGGAGAGAGGCACAGTGGAAAAATGGGAGAAAGAACACAAAAAGGACACAAATGGCTTCAGCCAGTCACTTCAAATCCTAAATTGCCAGCCCAAAGCACATGGAGTTTTTGATCTGTTCTGCAGGTAGGTGTTGGTCATGCATCACAAACTCAGCTGAAAACATCCACCTGAAAAAACAGCCGAGACACAACAGAAACAGCACGTCAGATTAGGTACGGAGTAGGTGGACGGTGACCGAGACAGCAGCAGCAGTTGCTGTGTGCCAACACGTATTTCTGAAAGAGCTCCAGCTGCCCTCACGCGAGAGCTGGGGCCAGGGGAAGGGCCGGCATGGGAGCACGGATAACAAATTTGTGGGGTGGGAGGCCCCTGAGCCCCAGCGTGAGATGAGTGGCTATCCCAACCAATCTGGTGGCTGGTGGTATCAAGTTTTCATCCCCGTCTGGACCTTCACCAGACCCTAGCAGGGGTAGGATCGCTGTGTCTTGCTCAGCAGCGGCTGCGTTGGGCAGCAGAGCCAAAGCACCACCCAAACTCCAAAGCTCACCCTCTCCCTTAGGTTGCTGAGCCTCACCCTACACCCAGCGCTGTCTACCTCCGTGCAATATTTTTGGCTCATGCAAAGGCGGGGTGTACATGGGAAAACATTCCGCATCACATCCATCATCCTTGTTCAGAGCCAGGTGGAAATTAGCATTGGAGTTGTCCCCTCAACATTGAAACAACACAGAAATCATGGGGCTGGCCCTTAATTATCCCAGTTCTGCCCTTCCAATTATTCACCGTGCCCAAATGTTTTGCCATACAACTGGCTAGTTGAAATGGGCTTCAAACATTGCTTTCAAAGGGTATTCCCTGCTGCCCGTTCAGGATGCCATCTGCCAGCGTTGGCAAGGCTCTCCGCAGTGAGAAAGGGGGAATTCCCTGTCTGAGGTCTGTACCCGCCGGCCGATGGCTCTGCCAACTGGGAATCTAGGGCTGGCAGATAGACCCTTGCGTAGAAGTCAGACTGGCAGGGAAAGTCGAGGCACTGGCACGAGCAGGGCTGCTCTTGACTGCTTCCCAGCACTGAGTCTGGCACCAGGGCTAGCCTAATTTCCACCCAGAGGCCAGTTTTGAGAAGGTCCATCTTTAATAAAAGAAGAGAGAACCTGGCACTTTTAGGGGGTATTTTATTTTAGGATATTTAATTTTAGGTGCTGTGAACCACCTCCTGCATGAGTGTGTCTTTGCTCTGACTATACAGGGAACCAACGGAGGTTAACAAATTAATAGCGCAGATGATCACAGACAAGTGCTTGGACCTGTAGGGTCCTGTAGCATAGACACAACCTCTGCAGCCCAAGATCCCTGCAGTGGCCCGGTCTCAGGTCCAAAAAACCAACAAATACCACTTGAGCCAACAAAATCAGAACCGTGGCACGCTTATTCCTACACCGAAATTCAACAAGATACTTAAGTCCTAAAAAGAAAATAGCACAACATTCATGAATCTGACAGGTGAAATGGTTATTTGGGTTGGCTGGAGATTTGACCTTTGGATTGTCAGTGGTGATGAGATTGATAGACAAGTAGAAAATGGATAAAAAGAGAAAGAAAGAGAAATGCATTTGTGGTTATTTTCCAGGAAATGAGGACAGTATCTTAAAAAATGAGAATGAAAATGAAATTTCAATTCCAGGAGAAAACAATACTGATTGTCTCAGTTGGGGACTCAACATCGAAAACTTGAACTATTTTCCAAAAATGGCAATTCCAAAATATTTTTATTCTGAATCATTAATAAATATCTATTCAAGCAAAGTTTCCTTTTTGAAATACTTATTTTGCTGAGGTCAGTTAATCCTCTCCTGATAAAACACTATATGAATGATGCTGGAAGGCTAGAATATATCACTGTACCAAATGCAATCTAACACATACTCAAAATGAAAAAAGAAAGATAAACTAAAATTCCCATATTTTATTTTAGTTCCTTATGTATTAGACACATTTTTAAAGAGAACTGAGTTCTGTTTTGCGGTATTAAACTTGCCATCAAATGTTTTTTACTTGTTCGACTAAGGTATGTGTCTAGCAAGATAGGTTTGTGGCTAATTAGGGCTCACCTATGCTTGAAAGAGCTTGCTAGCATGGGCAGTACATCTCATAGCAGGTCTAAAGAGGACTTTTTTTCTCATGTGACTAATGCCATTACCCTGAATAAATGAAGGTATAGTGGTGAAAAGGAACACCTTGCTATAAAAGTCCTTTTCTTTAGAACTAGGTGTGAGACAAAAGTTTCACTGCAGAAGTCACAAAAAACTCAGTGGAAACATTATCATCCTCCTTCCATCTGTGTCTAAAGCACAAGATTTTTAAAATTTCTTGCTCTGGCTCAAAAAGCATCAACAGGAGACTTCCCGGTGTGAAGCCAGCACAGCACCTCCAAACCCCTCCCTGGGCAATTTTTAATTTGTAAAGACCAGCTTCAAAACCCATTTATTTCCTTAAAACAGGAGGATCTGTGATTCTCCCAGCAGCATGTGGGACATTTTTTAACCCCAACTCATCACACTCCCACAGCTACCTACTAGAAAAAGGTGTTACCACGCTGGTTTCCCAGCGAGGGAGAAGGACCCTGTTTCTATCACAGGTGCAAAAATGTGGACCGAGACCTGTCAGTCTGGGAAAGGAAAATACAGGCAGGGAAACAAAAGCTGCCAGGAAGCTTCAGCTTTCTCTCGAAGACCCAAAGCCGCGACACCGCACCGCGATTTACGCCCTCCGCTCGCATCAGCCTAATGCTGCAGCTCGTCACTCTTAACGGAGGTTTTGTGGCTCAGCGAGCCTGTAAGTCCTTGAATTTCACTGAGCGGCAATAGAAATGCAAGAGCTAATAAATAAGTACAGGTTATGGGGAGCTCTGTGCTGGGTGCATGTGGGTGCCTGTGCAAGAGTGAGTACACGTGTTGTTTCTCCTCCTTTGCCTGCACAGATACTGCCCTGGCTCCTCGCCCCAACGTGCGCGCTCTCACCAACCGCTCCAGCCCTACCATTAGCTGCAATATATAGCCAGTCACTTGAGATTACTTCCATGCTAATGGCTCAGAAAAAGCCTTTCCAAGAGCTACTTATGATTGCACCAGATAGCTGGGATATTTCATGAGCGAATATTGCAATGATCTGTTTGAGCTTTGGGAGCTGTTGGAGGAAATGTCAGCAGAATTAGGAGTACGTCCCTTCTGGAGCTGTAGGGTGGAGAGTGAGTGCTTTGCGCTTCATAAAGAGACTGTAGATGCAGGGTTGGGGTCAAAGCATGGCAAAGAAATGCGGATGGACCTTCAGAACATCATACTACCACATGGTCAGGTCCTTGCGGTTTGGACTTGTGCTTTAGTTGGTCACCCCTCGCTTTCCCAATACCAAATTCTATGAATCTGTGCAAAATTTCTGAATCTTTCCCAAGGTTTGAGAATCTGAAAATATTAAAAAAAGGTTTCGTCCAGTCGCCTATATTTCAAGGCCTCCAAGCTCAACTTTCAGAAGTAGCTGCTCATTCTAGTTGCCTCTGGGTTTGGTTTCACAGCTTCGGGTGGTTCAAGTGGGCTAAAATTAGCAGCCCAGATAAATCCAAGTGTGGTGGAGGCCCCCACCTTGGAAATGTCAGGATGAGCCTGGCACTCCAGCAGCCCAACTGAGTCAGTACTTTAGAGACTGATGGACGGCAGGAAGATGGATTGAAACACAGTAAAAGGGGCTTCTTTCAATGGCACCTGGGAAAACCAGATTCTATCCAGCCTTTCCTTTCACAAAACTTTCACAAATGGACATTGGTTATGGGCTCATCCATAGCACCCACATTTTTTGATTCTTAACTGAATACAACTGAAAAAGCCTTTCTTGCTTTCTAGGAAAATAATCCACCCAATGTTTCATATTAAACCGCAACTGTGGAAGCTGGATTTTCCTCCTTTGCATTTCCCTTTCTCTTCCCTGTCTCACTTTCCTCCGTACTTTTCTCATTTGCAGAATAAGGCTCTAGCCACCCTGAAAGGGAACTCATGTTAACAAAGGCACGGTGACTGAGAAATGCTGAAGGCAGGAGGCAGTTGGTAAGGACGTAGACCTCATCATCAAGGCTCAGATCTGTCCTGCTGCCTGCCCTGTGACCCCGAATATGGTGCCCATCATTATGGCAAAGGTGTCCTAAGGCAGCAGACAAAAATCCCTTTAGACTGGGGGCCTGATTTCCCTCCCTTGCCTTCTTTCCCTTTCTCTCCTACCTCTCTCTGCGGTTTTCCTATTTTCTTATCTCCCCTTTGTACCTTTGCCCCAGCTCTTCCTTTGGCCCAGTCAACACATTCAACAGGAAAACTTCTAAAGAACACAGTTATGATGCAGATCCTTCCCTCCAGCCTTGCCCTCTTTCTCTCTTTATCACTTAATAGGGCAGTTCCAAGCTTCATTTAGTCCAGGCTTGATCCTGCCTCCTCCTTGAGCCTTCAAAGAGGGAAAGCTGACACCTGCACAGGGCTTTCTTTGCTCTATGGGGACTTTTTTCACCATGCAAAGTCAGCCAGGCAGACGGAAGAGCGTTACTCTGCTGGACTCAGTGGAGCCTTTTTTTTTTCTGGACATTGACTTTGTCCACGTCATGCTGCTGGGAAGCATGAAGTACAACCTGCCCTCTTCCTTGACCTTCTGTCAGAAAAGCTCAAAACACTCTGGGATCACTCAACATCTCCTTCTCCGCAAGGCTGGCCAGAGAGGCTGTTTCAAGAGACAGTTGGGCTCATTTGATTACCTTCACACCATCCATTTGAGAAGCCCCAGAGCATCTTGTCTCACCTTCAGCTGCTCCTAAAGGCTTCACGTCACACCTGACAGCTCTGTGTGGGCAGGTCAGATGCTCCGGTGTTCCTCAGGCTGCACCAGCAGACTGTGTTTGTGTGATGGATTCACATCCACACTGACTATGGTGGGAACTCTGACCCCCTGCTCTCCCGTGTTGTAGACACGTGAAGCTGTGTGCCTACCTTTGAAGGCCACCCCGGCCTCCCCTCCCCAAGGTTGTCTGGGGCTTTGCCTGACCCAGCAGAACTCAGTCCTGACCTTCCCCTCACCAACCCAAAGACAAATCAGGAAAACAAACCAAGGAAAGGGTACGAGAGGGAATACCCCAGCTTCTTGCAGCTCCGCGACTTACATCCGTGATTTTGGGGTTTGTGCATTTGCCCTTGGTGCTGGACAACTCCAGCCACTGGCTGTCCTGGGCTGGGCAGTGCTGCTTCAGCGTGCACTGGTTCTGCCCCTCGCACCAGCCACATTCGAAGTCCGGGTCGGCTTTCAGGCAGAGTCCGCAGCTGTCCCGCATGGCCCCGCATTTGTACAGGTGAACTGCAGGGACAGGAAAACAGAGAGGAGCTGAGAGGTGCAGACGGCATGGGAGAGTGGTGGGATGTCAGAGGGCAGAATGAGGAGCGAGAGAGGGGGAGGTGTTCTGGGCTACTCATCCCAGAGGCAGGATGGGACTTCTCCAGGGGGGGTAAATAATGGGGGGAAAAAAACGTTTACATCCCTCTTCACATAAACGGCACTTGTCAGAGTCCATCCTCCATGAAAGATATTTTTGCAAGCTGAGAGCAGAAGGAAGGATGCTGCCCTCAGTAGGGTGAGGGGCTACAAGCAGGAGGCTGGGGGGAAAGGTGCTCAGGCAGTGACTTGGCCTCAGTCCCTACCTTTTCCAGAGACTGTCTGAATGTCATACAATGCCATCTATAACCAGTCTCAGCCTCAGTGTTCCATCCGAAAACAATTTCCTAGAGCTGGTCCACCCACAGCTTAAACTTGGGGATCGTCTGGTGTGAAGCTACCCAGAACTGTGTGCTAAGGCGATGCCACTCAGGTTTCCCCCGTAACAGAAATCCTAATAGTAAATCCGCAATGGTTCACTATAAGGCTGAATTTAGGGATTCACAACCAGCCTTTCCCCCTTCTTCTGCTCCAGAAATTCAGTCTGCTCTACACTTCGAAGTACTAAGTTGATCTTCCTCCAATACAGTCAGCAATGATTAATGCTTAGCTCCGTCTTGGGCTGCTAAGTGATTAGAAGCAGTCAAAGCTTTTTCCAAATAAAACCTAAAAACGTTGCAGCTCCCCTACAAAACAAGATCATGTTATTTACCCTTGTTTTACAGATGTGTAAACTGAGGCCTGGGTTTCACAGGGAGCTGATAGCTTTTCTTCTGTATTTGTGGGTATGTTGGTGGTTTTCTTTATAAGACGGGGGATTTTCCCTTTGTACTTCTGCTTTGCTGCGTCAGTAGGTGACTAAAGTCTTGTCTGTGGTTCTTACTATACACAATTTCAAAGGTCAAAGGCTTTGGGTATGTGTGCTGAAAAGCTCTGGCTGTCTCTTCATACCTGCACCCAAGAAGTCAGCAAGCATTGCCCAATGCAAGGAAATGTTCAGAAACCTTTTATTTCTCCAGGTTGGGTGCAAGAAAAGTTTGCAAAACAGCTGTCAATCCCAGTGTGCTACAGCCCTCCTGGGATACAGCCCTCTCCTTAAATTTCTGTTAGACTTCCTCAAATTCGCGGAGTTGTTCTTGCAGTGCTATCAGTGAGTATCTCCGTAGGTACTTCAGGAGGTTTGGTTCAGTTCAGCCTTTCAACCTACCAGCCCAGCCCATGCGATGCCGACTAGGACAGTAGTGGCATCTCAGTTGCTTGAAGGCAGCGTACCCCAGTGCAACCGCACTTAGAAAGGCACTGGGTTTAATCCTGCCTCTGCCTCTCCCTCTCAGTTTTTCCAGAGAAGAAGGTCTGCTTGTTTGCAGCACTCTCCAAAGCCCTGCCAGGGTTTTGTGGTTGCTTGTAGCCACTGCATTTATGCCAGTAAATACAACCCTCCGTGTCCTCGAGAGCATGTGGTACGCCTCCACATGGTATATCCATGTGCACATACCTAAGCTCTCCTCCTGACCCCAAACATGCTGGTATCATCTAAGCTACTCATTTGGGATAGCCACCAGCCAGTGCCACTTCCCAAATTTTTCCTAGTCATTACTGATAACCTTTTGGGTTTGAATAACCCAGGAACTTGTAAGGGACTGTGCTAAAGACTAAGCACCACAGATGTTTCTTGAGTTCATCCCTGGTCTGGTTTACGTTTACCAGCACAGGCATGCTTAAAGACGCAATGATGATGATTATGAGATTGATTTTACTCCTACGTCACCTAGGACAGCTCAGTACTGCCCAAAAAAGGGTTCACTCTCGGTGTGGACCATGTCGCATCAGGAACGCTCAGGGCTATAACGGTAGCAGAAAACTAAGCAGGACTGGGACAAAACCAGCCAGCTCAAACCCTGACCTTCAACCCACACTATTAAAGGCTACAGCCCACGGCATGGTTTGGGCCCAAGAAAATTAGCACTGTCCTGGCAACGCCTTGGCACAGCTTGGAGGGAAGGAGAGAGGGCAGACAGCTTCAGCGTGGAGAGAAGTGCCACACTGCTGGATGCCAGGGCTGGACAACCTTGAAGAGCCACAGTTTTGGGGAGGACGGCGCAGGACCTTTTGCATTCAGACTGGCTATTTGAACCCACGGGCTATTCGAGCCAGCAGAGAAAGACATCACAGAGGTGGGTGCAGGGGGAGAAGGACAGGAAGGGGTCATGCCGTGGGGAGAAGAGTTGCCTTCTGTATTGCTCTCCAGCTTCAACGTGGTGTTGGTGGAAACCTCACCCACCACGCCTCAGCATGAGGATGGGTGTGAGAGGAGCGTGGGAGTACCTGATGGGGAGAGATGGAGTGGGAGAAGGTGTGGAAGGTGTCCAAGAAAAGAGAAAGTAAAGCGAGGGAGGGAGAAACTTCTGAGAGGTGATGTGAGAAGGAGAGAGTCTGCAGGTCTAAGCTGTAAATGCACAGCAGCCGAGAGGAGAGGTTGCTGGAGGGAAAGGCCTCAGGGTGGCTGAGGGTAATCAACAAGAAGGAAGAAAATATGAATGGACCGTCCATCTCCAGCAAAAATGCCTGCCTCAGGGTTGTGGCTGGATGTGCAATATCCCTCTGTGAGGGGCACATCAATCCTGGGCCATCGGTGGTAGTTAAACAGAGCCAGGCTCTGGGCAGGAGGTGGTTTTCTGTCCTTTGCCATTATCATTTTATTTCGTTCAGACTTTTCCCACGGCGAGCTGCAGCCTTTCTCCTCCCCCCCTCCCTTCCCCTCTTCATTACTACATTGCCTCTGAGCAGAGAACGCCGAATCTCCTGGCATGTTAACTTGAAGAGCATCACTGCAGGAGAAATAAAGAGGGGGAGAAAGCTGGAGAAGGAGGGGCATAAAAACCAGACACAAAAATGTGGGGAGAAGCAGGAGGCAAAGATGATGAAGGAAGAGGGAAAGCAACACAAGTGGGAGGGAGAGCCGTGTTTCTCAGGTGCAAAGAGAGAAGTGGCGGGGGGGACACACAAAGCACACGCACAAAAAATTGGTAATTTGCAGAGTGCAGAGAACAAGTATGCACCAGACAGCACGGGGAGATGGTGGCGGCTTTGTTAAGTGTAGGGAGCAATGCGGCCCGTTGCTAAGGTTACTGCTTCCAAGGACAAGTTGAAATAACTCTTTACCTTTGTTCTGTGCTGGGTTGTCAATGTTGAAATTCCCGTTCCACACGACCGTCAGCTCCACCGGCAGGCTGTTAATCTCCATCCCTTCGTACGAATACTAGGAGTGGGAGAGGAAAAACAAACAAAAAAACCTCAAACCCAGACTTACACGGTGCCCAGAGGTGGTGAGGGGATGGGACGAGGCAAGAGGTGGTGCTGCAAATTGTGAACAGGAGAAATGGAGCTGCCAGCTACCCCCTTAATCACCACTGCCTGCCAGAAAGCCACGGGATGCTCTCAAAGCTGTTATTCTGGACAGAACAAGGCATGCCCCTCTCAATAGCCTCCTTAGCCCTTAGGTGAATATTCCATGATTTAAGTGATGGGGCTTATCTTGGAAATCTACCTTCTAGGTGTTGAGCACAGCTCTGAAGAATATTTTGCCAACTCTTGGGTGCACCTCTGAGGTGTCCATTATGCATTGTGGATCTACCATCCGAATATATCTCTGCTGTGTATTCCAGAGGTGCTGACTGTGTATGTAAGGTTATCTACACTAGTGATATTTTGAAGAACTCTTGGAAGCTGTGTAAGGTCTCAGAAAGCAGGGAACAGGCATATCATGGAAATACCTTAAAGAGGGGGAAAATGGAGGTTCTGTGTAATTATAGACCTGTCAGCCTAACTTGGCTTCCCAGAAAGTAAGTACATCAAATTATTAAACAATCAATTTATAAGCACCTGCAAGATGATAAGGTGATAAAAATCAGCCAGCATAGATTTGTCAAGAACAAATTGTGTCAACCCAATCTAATTTCCTTTTTTGACAGGTTTAATGTCTTTGTGGTTAAAGGGAAGGCAGCAGATGTGATTTATCTTGATTTCAGTAGAGTATTTGCTACTGTCCTACAGGAGATTCCCATAAACAGACTATGGAAATATGATCTAAAAGAAGCCACCATAAGGTATATGCAAAAGCTGCCCATCCCTGCCCCCCCCCAAAAAAAGTCAAATAATTCAATGTCAGGCTGGGAGGGTGTTTCAAATGGAGTATTGTCCTGAGTCTGGTGTTATTCAGTATTTTCACTGCTGACTTGGATGATAGACTACAAATTTCATGAATTACCCTGTTCTGGGAGAGAGTGCAAGAACATCCAAAAGCAGGGTTAAGAACTCAAAACAAACTTGACAAATTGTAGAACTGGGCCAAAATCAACAAAGTGAAATTCAATACAGGCAAGTACCGACTATTCTTCAATAGGAGAAATCAATGCAAACAAATGTGAAATTGGAATGACTGGCCAGCGCTGCAGGAAAGGGTCTGGGGACTACTGAAGATCACAAACAGATTGTGAATCAACAATGCCATACTGCTGCCAAAAACCCAAGCAAATCTCATTTGGGGATGTACTAGATAGGGTTTGTTACATATGTAAGCCCCAGGAGGCAATTATTTTTCCCTACTCAGAACCAGAAAGGCTTCAGCTGGAGTAGGGGGTATCCAGTTTCCAGCAAATATGTATTAAGAAAGCTATAGAAATCTGAGAGATTTGGACAGACTTAAACAAACACTTGTCAGGCACAGTCAAGGCACACAGATCTGGCCTTAATGAAGGAAATGGAAGCTGATCTCTGGAGGCCCTCTCCACTGGGAAAGCTCTCTGGCACATGGTGCTTAGTGTATTTTTTTTCAGCTAGATTTTGGTCTATCATAAGCCAGTTCATACAGGGTTCACCCAGTTGCCCGTCAGATCCCGCTGCCCACCTCCAGCAACAGCTTCCATCCAACACTTCACCAAAAGGCAAAAAGCCTACTAATGGGAGAGGAGATGGTTGCTTAAAGGACAGAATGAGAACAAGGCAAGAAAGGCAGGGACATTTCATAAGGATTTACCCTCCTGAGATCAGGAATCTGCCACTGCACTGGGATATATAGCAGGACAAACTCCCACTTCTAAAGAAAAAGTTTTTTTCCCCACTATGAGGTTAAATATAATTCAGTAAGCTGTCTGGTTTGGCTGGGTATGTCTTAGAGACCACTAAAGAGTTCCCTGTCACTTAAAGTCTCAGTGTGGTTTTCCACAGAGATACCAAAGCTCTGAGCCTTTAGAGGTAGGTTTTTCTGTATCTGTTAATTGCCGTATAATTGTGGAGGAAATCATACACGGTGATTTCTCTCCATTACAGCAGAGTGAGTGCTAGTTGCACGGTAATTTCTCTTTGGACAAACTAAACACAATTAGCCACTAATCTGCAAGACCCTGTGATTACGATCTAGTTGTAGGGTATTTATGGGTATAAGCTTTGTGGTTACCATGGAAGTAAACAGCAGCCAGGTTAGCAGCGTCCTCTGCAATAGGACTGTACCCGCCAGTCTCATTCAGTATTAGCATTTTTATGACACTTCTCGGTGTCACTGCCAGCAAGATGCAAGATGATGCAGAGCCGCTTGGACTCACAACACTGGCTTTTCACAGCTTTTTGGAGCTAGGAGCAAGGATGGCGAGACAGGAGTGGGAAGGAGAGCTCCTGCAAAGTACAGAATAATTAATCTTCTGCCACTCAGGAGCTTTGCAGGCACCTGCTTTGCACAGCACTTTGCAAATGCTGATTGGGAATGGGAAAAAAGCATATATACAGAACCACTGGTCACCCTTAAGTCACATAGTTGAGTCTCTAGGTGCCTAAGAAAGCGCTACTTTCTGCCTCAGCAGAGCCCTGTGCGTGCGTTGGGATGTAGCTGTTAGCAGAGCCAAGGGACAGGCAGCTGGAGTCCCCCAGAGCCTTTCATCCCACCGAGGCTCCGAGCACCAGCAGCAGGAGCCCAGCTGGGATTTTAGATCTTATCTGCCTGTGGCACCAGGGGCAAACACATATTAAACTTGTTAACTCAGCAGACTCGATCCAGAACTGCAAACGGATGCGAGGGAATGAACAATGGGATCCCCATGGAAGAGCTCCAAGGACGAAGCCAGCTGGGGGCTGGAACGAGGATGCTCACGCTGCCATGCCCGCCCTGCTCAGACAGCTCGCGGGCTGCACGGTAGCAAAACAGAGCGTTTTGCAAAATAGCAGCGAGTAAATGCTCCATCCTCTTCAGACCACAGGAGCTGCTAATGCATTGTGACCCCTCCTCGAAGCCCGCTGAACTCAATAGGAGTCTTTGAAAAAGATTCCCTCAGCTGTAACAATAAGATGGAAATTGTATACATTGCCTTGCACTACTTTCTCCAGCACAGGCAAAAGTACTCCAGAGATGTAAGTCTGACCCCTAAGTCTGCCAAATCTGGATTCCCACCATGCAAATCAAATCAAAGCAGAAAATTACGGGCAATTTAGAGACCCAAACTGAGAAAGAGAGGCTGCCCTTCCAGAAAAGCAGACTGGCTCTCATCAGGAAATGGCAAAAAGCTGCTGGAAGGAGCTGCTGTAATTCACACGAACAGCACAGTGTGTTTTGAACTCCCAGGTACCAGCTCTTTGTCTCTTAAAATCTTTGCTGCTATCAGACACTCCTGCAACATGGGCTGAGCCCATCACATCACTTGGCCATTTTGCCACGTCGTTAGCGGTTTAACATACCGTACGCAAGCTACTGTACACGCATTGACTGTTTGTCTCACGGAAGTTCACTATCCTCGGACTGAGAGGATGGCTGCAAAATCACAGCTATCAGCTCTACAACAGCTACGCAAACATTAGCTGCCTTCATGGAAAGATACTTTGCATTTCAGAAGTCTGCGAATTCCCGGCTCTTTGGGGCATCCTGTTGCTACAGGCAGCCTGAAGTAGAGAAACTCAGCTTCACAGACCTCTCAGCCACGCAGTTTGTGCAAATCCGTAGCCACGCTTGGCCTCTTGCTGCATCCTGCTGGGGTGTTGTATCAGCAGGTAAAGCCCTTTGGTAGTTTGGCTTGGGCACACTTAGGACGATAAAGCAAGAGCGGTCGTGTTTCCCCTTTGTACCTCGAGCATGTCCAATAGCAGGGAAACATCTACAGACAAACAGCATTTTAACAGTATTTTAGTTTCAGTCTGCTTTCCCTGACACCACTTTTGTGATTACAGCTTGGGCCTGGGGATTGATTCCTGTACCTGGCTCTGCCACCAACTCCTTGTGTAATCCTGTGCAAGTCATTTAATCCCTCTTTGCATCAATTTTCCAGCCATAAACTGTAGGCAGAAAACTTCTTGCCCGCAGTCATCCCGTCTCCTTGGACTCTCTGCTTCCCAGAGCTGGGACGGAATTTTTATGTCTGAGTATCACCGACAACAGAGCCCACATCATGTTTGGAGTTTCTCTGTGATATCTGAATGCAGATAAATAATAATAATGCATCATAATAATTGAGAAGTGGATGTACAACTCGCAGCCCTGTGCTTCTCTTCCTTTGGCCACCCATAAGTGTGTTTTCCCACGATTTCTGTGAACAGCTCCTCATTTTTTCCCAGCTCTGTTTTTTGTTTGATTTTTTTTTTTTTTTTTCCCCACTCCCTCCACTGGGTGAGCCACACCACAGAGTCAAATGCTGCCGAGATCTTTTGCTCAAGTGCAATGACGTGACAAATATAACATATTTGCTTTTCCTATCCCTAAGTTACACAGCACTTTTGGCTGTACAATCTCGGGTCTCACGCCACACAGACCTGTGAAGGACTTGAGGCAAATTGTCAGCAGGGATTTTACTGCTAGAAATCAGTGTGTGCTGCCTGTGTGCGCAAGGCCAGGCAATGGGCAGGCTCACACCAAGCAAGAATGTGGGCTTAGACACTGAAGCAGGTAATGGCAATGATCATGGCACGGTCAGGAGGGTCATCTCTCACCCATCTCCCTGTTCCTCATGCCGAAGGCTGCTAATATCGGGCTGATTGCAAGTGCTGGGGCTCCCACTGTTTCCCACCGGGGAGATTGCTCTCTGCCCTAACAGATCTAGCAATTTCAGCCATTCCTGCTGATGTTTTTACTTACTTATTTATATGCCTCCTTAGCTCTCCTCCTTTTCATTTCCTCCCATCACTCTGTGTCCAGCCTGTCGGCAGAGCTATCATAAGTGCAATAAGGAATGGCAGGCAGGGTCTCTCTGAGTGATAATTGCGTGCCTTGGGTGGTGTGATAGAGGACAAAGCCCAGAGCTGAGAGTCTCAAACCACTTGACAAGAACAATAATTGTCCCAAAGCATGCTGCCTGCAGTGACTTATTGCTGTTATCAAATGAAATATCTCCAGGAAAGACAGGGGGAGAGACAGAGCTGGCTACTCACTGGACCAAGCACCTAGGCAGCCTCAGAGCTGGATGTGACATTACTGACACACCATCAGATAGGCTGGTCCCACCTGGGTGTCCTTATAGCATCCTTTAACTGACATTGGAGCCATTTAGTAAAGCACCTGCTTAAGATGGTTCTGATCCCTGGTGTAAATCTTGAGGGACCAGGCAGTGGAGAGCAAGAATTAAGGCTTTTTCCTGATCCTATCCCATATGAAAGCAGGAAAAATCCCACATTTTGCTGACTTTATTCTGCAAGAGCTGAATTTGAGCTCGTCGGTGCCTAGCATGCGGTGGGAGGGGGTAGATCTTGAGGCTTATGAAGGAAAACAAGCCAAGAATGATTGCTTAGTCTAGCATGCATCACCAACAGAAAGATCTGCTGGCAGGATAGCATCCCTTCAGGGACACACCATCACAACACATCCTCCCACCCTCCTTTGGACCTTCTCCAAGCCTGCAATGCAGGTGCTACATTCAGTGTCTCATCCAGCAACTCTGCTGAGTAAAAAGCTCTGTCAAAGGGGGCTGCTTCAATTTGCAAACAAGCTCATACGGCTGTTTCTAAAGCCAGGTGACCCTTGGAGCAGAGGCTCATTGTATCGCAGTGGCTCCAGACTGAAGGCTAATTCTGGCAGGGAAGGAAATAATCATGATGGAGACATATCTACAGCACTCCTTCCCTATTGTCTGTGTCCTCTGCCACCTGCTCTAACAGAGCTGAGGCTTCTCTATTCCCTTTTTGTATCTGTGTGAATGTTTCTTTCTTTTGTCTGGCTCTCCCTTCCACATCTCTTTCTCTCAGTGTCTGGCAAATTCAGAGCAACAGTGAAATAACATTTCTCACAGAAAAAAAAAGGAACTCAAATGACAGAGTCAAAGTACTTTCAAAAGAAAAGGGAAGACAAGAGAAGGAAAGAGAGGGAGAGGGAGAGGGGAGGGGAAAGAGGGAGAGGGAGAGAGGAGGCAGAAAACAGGATAGAAAAGCATTGAGTTCATTCCAAAATAAGCCCCTCTCCCTGGACAAGAAGGAGGTCCACCTGAGCCACCACGAAACGTGGGATAGGCATCCTACAGACACCACACAGCAGCAAGGTCACAGAGTGCCTTTGCATTAGCAAAGACTCATCCCTGCCACCCTGCGTGCCTCAGGAGTAGCCTTGAGTGTTCTGGCATGAAAACAAACAGTAAAATCAACATGGTGCTGCTGCAGCACTCGGGCACCCCTTGAGCAAATGCATCTGGGGATTCACCGAAGCCCGCTTCTCTGGTCCTAGGCACTAGCAACTTCTTGAAGCATGCAGGTAGTATGGGAGTAGTAACCATTACCTCCCAAACGCAGGCTCATTTATTGGGTACCACAAACTCAGATGCTGAGAGGGACTCCCCAGGATTACTGAGGCAGTCACTCCCCTGCTCAGCCCAATTATGCTTAAAATCATCCTGAGATAATTCATGCTGGATGCCTATGTGTGCCAGAGAATTCATGACTCTAAAGGATGGCTGCTCTCTTCCCTGCTAAGAGTCTTTGGACAGATATGTAGACTCCGCCCAGGTCCATATAATACCCCTTTAGCCACATGCTTTCACATTATAAAACAAAATATTTTTTTAAAAATGTGTAACGCCGCCTTAATTTCTCAAGCCATCCATTTCTGTGAAACCTCAAACAGGCCACTAACCAGTAATGAAAATCAGGGGGAGGGAGGGGGACAAAGGAATAAATACAAGAGTGTCATTGGGAAGTTGCTTGTTTGCAACAGATCATAAAATGTGTGAACTGCCTATAATCTTCAGCATGCTACTTAATGCAGCAGGATATGTTGTGATGGATTTTAACAAGCGCTGCCCGGCATGGAGTGGCAGAGCTGCAGTGAAGTGGCTAAAGCCTGTAATTAGCTCTTTGACTAATAAATCATCTCGTAGTACCAACAATGATAATGACTCAAATACATGTCTTGGAGATGTGAATCTCATGGAGAAACCTCCAGAGAAGCTGAGACCACCATTGCACATATGCACAGCTCCCGGCAGATGACAGCGTTTGCCCCCAAACTGGCATTGCTGCGGTGACAACACCCTTGTCACTCACACAGGCTCCCTGGGAAGGGGGTTACTGGTCCTGCGCTGCAGATGGGGAAGCAAACGTGGGCAAAGAGACTTACCGAAGGTCGCGCAGTGAGTCAGTGGCTGGAGGAGGGTCTGACTCAAGCCTTCAGCATCTTACCCTTCTTTTGACCCATTACATGCTGGCATTCGTCAGATGGTTTATACGGGGTTTCATACGTCCCATCACCAAAACCCCACATGATAACCTTAACTCTCAGAGTTGATATGAACACACGTCCCTTTGGAAACCCTTCTGAACGGACACAAGGACGTGACGCTGCGAGGATATGGGCAGGTGAAGCTGATAATAATGCCTACAGGTCACGGCTAAGGTGCCTCAGCACAGCCACATGCTGCAATCCAAGGGCAGAAGCAACTACCGCGTGGTGACACCAGCTAGCCTAAAGAGCAAAAAGGGCAGTTTGCAAGCTACCAACCAGCCTTTCCTTGACTGTGGCTGGAATTGGGCAGGCAATAAGGTAAAAAGGGCTGCCACACAACCCCCCATCCCACTGGGACAGTGCTGTAGGCACTTCTGGTCCTCCTTGGCCCCTGCATCTCCCCCGAGCACGCAGGGCTTGCTCACCGAAGTGTTCTGGCACTGCACGCTGGAGCTGTTGAACCTCAAAGCGGGCACCCGCTGCTCGTTGCCCTGGATGTTCAAGATGCACTCGTAGCCTCGCTGGCCCGACTGCGGCTGGGGCAGGTTCTTGGCCTTCAGCGTGATGGGCTTGATCACTTCCACCGGCACCAGGATCTTCTCTGCCTGTAGCAGCTGGGGACAGTCCTAGGGAGAGAGAAGACAACGCACCAAGTCAGCACACGGGTTTCCCAGTCCCAGGTGGAGTCCTCTGCTGCTTCTCAACCTTCCCACTTCACACTTCGCTTCAACTGATTACAAAGCCTTTGCATCCCCCTGGCCCTCAGCCTATTACAAGGGTATTCAAGGTGCATTACCTACCGGGAAGGCTCAGACAAACAGGTGAGGAAGGATTTCTCTTACAGACCATCCTTTCCTATCATGTCCCTTATTCACAGGACAGACTTTCAACCCTCAGGACCCAAGGAAGCTACCTCTGGTGCTTTTTAATACCTGCTCCATTAATCAGGTAGTGAGAAAGCAATCGTATTCCCTCCAGGGACTTAGCTCAGTCGCAATGCCATGACATGAGAAGTGAATAAAGCAAAAACTTGAGCATAATTCCTTGCCTCCCCAACAGCCAGTGCACCATTGTACAAAAGGCACAGCTCCAGCTAGCTCCAGCAAGACACGTTGTAAGCTACAGTCTGGGCTGTTAAAAAGAGAGTTTGTTTTGGCTTAGAAGCGGACAGAATATTTATTACAGATGGATCCAGCTCCCCAAAACCAACTGTTACACAATGTGTGGAGGTGCCTCGGAAAGGCTTGCCACCATTTCACAAAAGGAGCAACGCTAAATGGATGCTGCTCATCCAGCGCCTCTTGGTGAGACCCTTGCACAGGTAGAGGTCTGGGCACCCAAAGCTGCCATGTAGAAGGCTGCGTTCAAAGTCTCATTAATTTGCACAGCTTTCGTTAGAGTAGCAATGAACTGCTTCCTCATAGTACAATCAGACAACTGCAAGCTGTCAAATTCATGTATTCTAGGAAGCTATCAACTCTTTAGGAAATTACTGCAGCATTCGCCTGGCTAATCCAAGGCAGTTTGATATTAAATGGGATCCCTTAAAAAAACCCTACAACAGGCTACAAAACATAAGCATGCCATATGCACAGACTACGCTGTCTTGATCACTTGTGAGTGCCTGGCTGTCCCCTCTTTTAAGTCTTTTCAGCTCCTACCTGCCAAGAGGAAGCCTGTCCCCTCTTTTTCTTCTCAGCACTGTTATTGGCACACTGCCTGCTCTCCGTAGAGCACCACGGTAGAGCAGCCACCCTGTCCAGTTCAGAGAGCAACACCATTTCAGCCTGTCTTGCCCAACGTTAAAGTCAGGTCCAGTCAGTGCAAGCAGAGACAAGGAACTTACATAAAGAGGTCCAAGCTTAATCTGTAGGTGTGGGCAAGGGATGGCAGGAGGCTGGACTGATCCAGGGCTGGAAAGTAGGGAAAGGAACTGAAGGGCTCAAAAGTGGAATTTATGGCTTATGAGAGTCTGGGAGCTTGTTAGAGCAGATGGTGGAAGCATCTTACTGAAGCAAATAGCTTAGGAAGATAAAGAAATGGATTAGACGTGTAACATCTGCAGTTACACCAACCAGAAATAGAATTACAAGAGCCATCAATCATCACACTGTGGGTATGAGCCGAACCATGGCCAGGGGCAGGAAGAAAATCCAGTAACCACCCAGCACATCACTGCAGTGAAGTCCAGAAGCCTTCCTCAGTCCTCAAAGAGGGTCTGTCTGGCCTAGTGGGGATACCAGACTGAAGAGCCCTTCAGGGCAACCTGATTTCTCATCTGCACTTACAGGGTGATGCTAATGGTGTAAGTACTTCACAGCTGCTGATGAACTTCAGTTGGCTTTGCCCAGTCTAACACCAGAACCAGGACAGCCAAGCACACAGTCACTGGAGCTGGACGGGGGTAAACCATCTTGGGTCTGGTGGCCATTTGTCTGGGCTAATCTGTAACAAGACCTAGCTTAATAAATGCTACCAAGGACTGAGGCTTAATAGGCCATCACGTTAACCTGGCTGGATGGTGTAAGGCTTGGAGGTGGCAAGCCCATGTGGCACTGCATTGCAGTGATGAGATTTACCACTGGGATTCTCTGCGGTTTTGGGGATCCTGGTGCTGAGCGGCACTTCAACAAGCAGACCTGTGTGAGGAGGCTCCAGGAAGCCGAGTATATGAGCAGTGGAAGTTGCCTTACATGTCATCATGCACAAGACACAGCCAGCGTGGAAAGAGGCTGCGTCCGACCCCCAGGAGTGCTTCAGGAGCTACACACCATTCCAACACTCTCTGCTCTTGCTGTTGTCCTATCCCATGTTGAAATGTCCCCAGGGAACTACTAACGCTGAAACACCATGGTTAAAGTGTCACAGAAGTGTTTGCCTTGACAAAAGGGCATGGCTTGCCAGTCTAGAAAGTCTTTCCAACCTTGAGTCCAACGATCCTACCTTATCAAGGCACACCAGCGTTAAGGCTAGCTGCAGGGTTAAGTAGCTACTCAGCATGAGAAAGTGAGGCATAATCTAACCCTGGGTGACTTAGACCTATAAAACCCCAGAGGGCAGGGGAAGGAGGTGACCTAGGCTATATTAAAACAGACTGAGAATGTCCACTTCTGTTCACACCAGCAGATACCATGTATAAATGCCATTTGGGACTGTATGGCTTCAACACCCCCTGACCCTTCCCCTTCCCCTGCCCTACATGTCCTGGGGCCTCTGAAGCAGCTCCTTCTCTTTCTCCCGGCATAAGAAAAGACCTTGGCAACATCATCTCAATTTTTTTTCTCCCCAGCTATAGGAGTTCAGAGAGAGATGCATTGGCAGAGTGAGTCAGTGGGATAGGAGGGTGGGAAAGCCCTATCTGCCACTGAGCAGCCATGTCCCAAGAGTGGGCATTTTGCTTGATGTCTGTCAAATAGAAAAGCCTCTGAAGGGGGCTGGAGGATGGGGGTTGGAGATAGTCCACTATGTTACCTGCAGGCCAATCCCAGCTCTTCAGGCTGGTCTTTCTTGTCTAGCTTTATCCCGTCCCCCTCCACCACTGGTGCTGTAACCTTTTTGATAACACTTGTTTCAAGTTCATTAACAAGCAGTGATTGCGGCAGCCCCAAAACAGGATTCGTTTGCATATAAAAAGCTTTGCAGTACTGTGAGGAAGTTCATTATAGATAATTGAAGAGGCGAGCGCCATAAAGAGGAAATCCTCCCAATGTGGCTTTATCTGATTGACCTAATGTTCTTTCTAATTGAAACAGGGGGGGGGGGTGAGGGGGGGCCAAAAAAGGCAATTTCATTGGGTGATGTACTGCATAAAACCTCAGAGCTTGGACCGCTCTTGGTTCAAATTCAAATGTAGTACTCATTTTACAGCCTGTGTCAAGCTTTGGGTGCCTGGGCAGGTTTGTATTTTTGAGGGTAAAACATCAACCTGCTCAGAGCAGACCCTGCAACAGGACCCAAGCAGAAGGGTCCTTTAAAAAGAGTTATTTTGGACATTTTCCAGCACAGGCAGTTTCTCTTCACCCTTCCTCTGCAATGGACATCACCTAGTTTGGAAAAGCACGGTTTTCACATGATGTAGGGGAAATAAAAACATCCACTGCCAACAACTGTACCAAGGAAGGGCACAATCCCATCCCTTTTGCCTTTGGTATATAATAAATTAAGCCTTTCCCTCAACTCTAAGGGGAGCTGGTTCAGATTCCAGAGGAGCTAAAATCCAGTTTAATCTGTACCAGGGCAACACATTTGCAAGCAGACTCTTGATTCATTTTGTGTGTGCAGCTTCATTCTATTCCTTAAACGATTTCAAATGAGTCAGTCTCTTTAAAACAATATCCTCCACCCTTGCCAATTACTCGTATCAGCAGCGGTGCACACCTCAAATCACCAAATTTTGCCAGTTATCAAGTCAGAGAGCTTTTGCAGAGAAAACACTGCATGAAAAGGGCTGTACTTACTGGGTCAATGGTAGTTTAATTTTCTTTATTTATAACTCCTCATAGAATGCCTGCAAATGTGTTTTCCTGTAGCTTGCAGAAATAATGAAGTCTCAGAAATATGAGAACCCTTTCTCTCCTTTTCTCTCACATGTGTTATGGCCCTCATCACAGCTATACCTGAGTGAGTCCCCAGTGAGACCCATCATGAGAATTCTGCTAAAGAGGGCGATGAAACGTCTCTGAGGCGATGTGGTCTTAGCCCTGAACTAATTAGTTTGGGTCCTTTATGGTGCTTCATACACAGATAGTTATGATTTCAAGGAGATTTCACCATGCTGTTTTCCAGTATAAGCTGGAGACTGACCAGATACTCTAAGTTATCATCCTCTCCTAGGGATGAAGCATGTAGGGATCTTTCACAGTCTTCTGATATTGCATGGGTTTTCTTCTAGCCTTGTTTTGTACAGTTTCACTCTCTGTTACTGTTTATGGCCAGGATCATGAGTACAAGTCTCATCAAAGTGTTTTCTATTTTCCAAAAGAAAACGAGTTTGATCTACTTTGAATGGTAGGCAACCTACATGGGAACAGGTAAAACATCTGTGAATTTACAATGACCTATCCACCTATCAATAGCCTCCACCTTATATTGGTGTCCCAGTTCACTTGTCTTCCCCTGTGCATCTCTTGTCATGCAGAGCATTCAGGTGAATGAATCTTTTCTACTTTTCCTTCATACTGCTCCCTCATGATCACTGGTAGCATTAACTGGACCACCACTTTCTACGGAAAGAAACTAGAGGTCACCTATTGCTGACTGCATTGTAGGCATCTTTGGCAAGATAAACTCAACTGTTGGCGATGAATTTTCACCCTTTCTTTCCCAGAAGAGTAGGACTCATCTCCATTCAGGACCAGACATAGCCACCACCACCGATTCCTCTGCTACTCATCTCAAAGCATCCGGTTCCCCTTTTCTCCTCCCATCAAAATCCATTTCTTCACCCTCAGCTTCAGGGTTTGTTTTAAGACTTTCTCTTCAGCATCCCTCATTCAGCAACCATCTTTCTGCCTTACCCAAGCCATCTTGCCTGGAAGGAACATGACCACAAATTGAATCTAAGTGGGGGCCATAACTTATTCACTCAAGCCCTTAGGGACCCCACAAGAAATGATACTCAGATTGTTATTTATTCACATACTATGTAAATACAATACATCTTTTGTTCATCTGCTCTGCTGAGCTGCAATGTACTGTTTTCCCTGTGTCTCCTATGGTTTTCTCCCCCTCCCACTCTGTGCTGTAATCAAGTCAAGACGGTAAGATTCTAGAGGCAGGGACTGGGATTTTATAAAGATATCTAGACCACAGCATCCGGACGCTCTGTTAGTTAGATTAGATTAGATTAGAAAACATTAAAACCAAAACAGAACAGGGAAAGAGAAAGAAAAGGAAGGGAAGGAAGGAGAAAAAAGAGAGGGAAAATAGGCAAAAAAAAAAAAAATTTTGTCATTGATTTTAGAGGAATCAGATTTCACCTGGATAAAAAGCAGGAAAACAGCAAGTTGGCAGATGAGAGGCAACAGGGACTGCCTGGAATATGTTGCCTGAACTTCTCTCTCTCTGACACCTCAGCAGGGTCACCCAAGGTCGGGGCTGTGACACCACACAAGAAAAATCAGACCCTTGCTTAGCAGCTACGCTGTACTGCTGCAAACAGAGGGTTCAGGCTCCTGGGCTGACAACTCCTGCACAACTTCCCACCCCCAGGATAATCTGGAGAACTAAGCAGCAAGAAGCTCGGCATTCCCAGTGCGGGAGGGGAAGGGGTGAGTTACAGTCCACGTTGTGTTTACATTATTACACCACTAATTCTTAGCATCATAAAAATTATATTTAAAATTTACACGAACAGTGCTGGGGAATGTTATTAGGTTATAAAGTGGAATCAGGTCAATGCTTTGTAGGCAGGATTCCAAGCTCCATAAATTTCTGGATATACTTCCCCCAAATTTACATCGGCACCAGCAGCAATCAAACCAGCTACAAAAAAGCTCACCCGGTCAAAGAATTTTTAAATGCACCATATATTTTATCTGCACTTCCTAAGTTTACAATGTTGTTAGTTTGATTGATGGTGTGCTTATATATTGGCACAGCAAAAGTAATAATACATGAAGAAAATGCTCGGAACTTTAAAGGCAGCTGATGAGGAGAAAGCAACAGGATTTATAGGAAGTGTAAACATCTGCAGAGACAACAAAGAAATAATTGAGTCCTTGCATCGCTGTCACTTCTGGTGGCTCCTTTCTAGTTAAGAGTCTTCCATGCACTCAGGAGCAAATACCAGCTCTCTTTTGTCAGATATTCCAAGTGATTCTGGTGCCTGGGAAAAAGTGGTTGGCCTGGAGGCTGGTGCTCAGTCTGTGGAAGAGATTTGGCCCTGTATAGGCTCTGTGCACTCTAGTAGCTGCATACTTCGATGGTGGTTTGCACAGATTAGTGTAGTGATATCAGTGTAGTGATAGCACTGCTGGAGGAAGGGAGTCCAACAGATCAATAGCAGATCGTTAGCTCAGTTGCCACAACTTCTCGGGTCCTTGGCTTCAGTGTTGTGAAGGCTAGCGAGCGATGCTGATCACCAGCGAGCGGTTGGATACTCGAAAAGCAGAATCTAAATGAAGATAACTAACCTCCTCTCACACGGCTCACTGCTGAACCCCGTTGATCGAGAGCAAAGTGACTCCCCAAGGCCACGCAGGCAGTGCTGGGAAATGACCCAAGTCTGTTGAGGGCTTGATCCCAACCTAGGACTATTCTGTCTCTGAAGTCAGTCCACACATCTCTGCTGATCAACATTAACGATTTTACCCTCCTTTAATTCTTTTTTAATAGAGTTTTTCTCAGCTGGTCCATTATTTCACAAGGATCAAGGTCAGGCTGCCATAATTATCCAAACACCACATTTATCCTTTTTAAATAGAGACACAACATTAGCTTTCTTTCAGCCCTTTGCTGCTCTGACACACTCTCAGAAGGAAAAGTAATGATGCGGAGAGCAGGAGCCTTCTGGTCACTGGATGAAGGGAGTGGACTAGTGACAAAAATAGTAGATGATTGTGTCATTAGGTACATCTGCTTAAAGGAAAAGGGCTACTGGAGACATGCAAGCAGTCTCAGTTCTGGTGTTTCCTAACTGCCTGGTTTTGAAATCGTAAGAAATATGAATGTGTGCACTGAGGACGATGGTGTATGTGCAAGAGACAAGATAACTGTGTAGCTACTTGGACAAAGTCTGCCATTTGTTAAAGGAACACCCAGGTTAAGTAAGACAGTCTTCAGAATAACACACAGAGTAAAACTGGATTGTGCAAAGCCACGGAAAGCACAGGGCAGAGCATAGGCAGCTTATAAAGCAGTAATGATTTTCTTCTCTAATTATTACTATATAAATCTGCATCCTGCCTAGCCAGCCTTCTGTCCTTCTGCAAGGACTTCCATCTAAAGTTCACAAGACCTTTCATGTATAAGAAAACACTGTACATCTACACATGGCACCCCAGCAGCCCAATGTGGCTGCAAATTTTGAGCATTGCAGTAATACCCCTTACTGCTTATCCATGTAGGTACCAATGACATGGGCATGTCACTCCTCAACAAAGCAGTTTCCTATACATCTGTGCCAACAAACGGGGTTTGCATGCATAAGGGACATTCTCCAACCAAGGCTCCCTCAGAAGCGTCAGGGACTCTCATGACGACACTCTCACATGGGGATTTCTGGTGGCTAACAAGAGTTGAGCCCAAGCTGTAGTGCTTTCTTCCTAAGAGAGGACCGAAAGTCTATTTCTTCTCTAAAGCTGCCTGTTTTTACAAAGTTAGTAGGAACTCGGTATCTTTGAGAGCTCCAGACTTTGGCCCAACTAGGCCAAGAATGGCCAATGAGTTCAGAAGTCAATAGAAACGACAGAGTAACAGATGGACTGGAAGTTGCACACACAGGCCACATTGATGCAAACCTGCTTCCTTTGGAAGCCAGGACAGAAGCCCAGAGAGTCATAATACTTTGGCTTCCACAATGAAAAGGTCAGGACCGTGATATCATGGCTTTTGTCACCCTCCCCCTCACCGAGATCCATGACAGCATGAGATAACGTCCAAGCCAAAGCAAATGGACTTACGCTCAAAGACAAGGCGGGGAAGGAGGGTCTGGGCTCAGCCTCCTGAAGATGCCCCAAGCAGGGCAGGAGACACATTCCAGCCTCACCTCTTACCTGCAGCTTCAACATCCTGAGAATGTTTCTCCTTGGCCAGGTCTCAAAAGTTCACATGTCCGAAAGCAGTGAATGCAGCAGATGCTGCAACAGAGAAAAGCAAAATCTTCCTTCTTCAGGGCCAGGCCATCACCCTGGACTAAGTCTGAACAGGGAATTGTCTTTCCTCCCTCAAAGTGCAGGGTGCTATACAGTCCTAACAGATGTTCAGATAGCCAGAAAATCCTGTAGCCACTTGAGGCATTACAATGGCATCACACTAAGCCAGGCTATCAAAACAACATAAGCTCTTCCCAATGTTATTTCAAGGGTGCTGTGTTGGCAGGGACAGATGAATATTATTACCCTGTTGCATTCTGAAATCACTGTCCTACAGGATAAATAATCCTGCATTACAAAGATGAGCAGCCCAACTGGCATGAGTAACATTTAGCAGGGACATGGTATTGAGCGTCAGATGCTTCTTCCATCTCCGTTCAAACCAATCTCCCTGAGTTGCTCCTAGAAATTACATTAATAAGTCCTTGATTAGTCTCTCACATTGTGGCTGGAGAAGCTAAGCTCTAAGAAAACAAGATGTGTATTAAGGTAGGATGAAGCGCTCACAGGGAGGCCTTTTTCCATCAGTTCTCAGTTCCCACTGCGATTTGGTTGGAGGAGAGACAGGATGGAGCTGCTCTGCACGAGGATAGATTTTCTGCAGATCCACCACCATAACAATCAGAAATTCTGCTAAAAGTTACTGTGGAAATTGAACAAGTTACCAGCCTTTTCCCCTGCCAGCTGGATGACTGCAGGGCAGAAAGGCTCAGAGATGACAAAAGGTACCCAAAAATAACAGAAGAAGTTGCTTCACACACACAGGTTTTCCATCTTTTTCTTCACCTCAGAGCAAGTCAGTATGACTTGCAAACAACAGCAAATTATCTAATTTGTTTGTGCCTGCTCAAAGACTTCTTACGAACAGCCCCCACTGCGAGATCACAGCTCCAGGTACTAAGTGCTATACAAGCACCTATTAACAGAAAGTGCTTACCCAAATCAGAAGAGGGTGCGAGAGACAGAAACGCAGAAAGGTGAACACGTCGAAGCCAATGCAGAGTCAAGAATAAAACTCTCATCTGCTGAAATAAAACCTGTGGCCTCATACACTATCTGACACTGCCTCTGAGCAGTACTTTCATGCTCTGACAGGACCCCATGAACAAGGGGAAAGCTTTCTGCCCAGCCTCCATTTTCTGTGTTTAATTTCCTCTTATGACTATCTGTAGCACCCCTTCCGAAGAGGATGTACCCACTACACGATTCATCTCCATTTCTGGCAAAGGGCTGTAACGGTGGATGAGGGCTGAAATGCCACAGCCTGAAATGCCAAACCACCAGCAGCCCCAAGGCACGGTTGGATCGAAACCATCAGCTACAGCCTCCTCCCAGATTACCCCTTGCCTCCCCCTGGACAGGATGCCGACAAGACTGAACTCCATCACACGTGCTTGGAAACACTTCCAAGAGCGAAACAGATGATGACCACCAAAGCCCCACGCTGCTTTAAAAGCAGCTGCCATGAAATGTATGCATCGCTACGCCAGAACCCATCCGTCCAGCTGCCTGCCTAGAGCTGCTCCTGATCCCCTCGCCTCTCCTGCCGGTCCCCCTGCCTGCTCACAGCACTTGAAGGCAGCAGGTTGCCTGCAGTTGCCATAGAAACTGCACCTCGCCCCCTCCCTTTAATGATAGACAGGTGCCAGGATAAGTGAGCGGATAATCGACAAGCGGAGCAAGATTCGGTGCTTTGGTATTGGCCTCGTTGCAGCTGTCAGTAGAGTCCCCGAGAAATGGGAGATCCATTAATTTGAGCAAAAATGGGGGTTCTCTCCTCCCCGTGCCGATGCTTCCAGCAGCCGCCTCTCTGGCCGGGTTAAGGGAGGCTGGAAACGGGAGTGGGAGGGAAACGGAGCAGTTACCACAGCAACAGCTGAAAATGCATCACCAGAAGGGTTGTGGATGCGAGGGAGCGAGGAGCTGACCATGCTCACCTGATGGCCCAGCAGGTCCTCTACCCCCTCCCCAGTGCAGCCACCCAGGCGCTTCCACTGGGGTGCATTTTAGGAGGAGGTGGGCACCACACCTTCCTTCTGCAGCTTGCAAAGAGAACAAAGCAGGACATTTGGGGGCCCTGAAAACCTGTCTGCTTTTTGAGACCTTGGGGCAAAAGCCTCCTTGAGCCAGACTGAGATGCACTGGCAGGGTGGGGAAGGGCACTGCTGAGTTTACTACAAAGTCTGTGATGAGGAGATGTGGGCATTATCACTTGAACAGAGGAGAAGAGAAGAGAAGAGAAGAGAAGAGAAGAGAAGAGAAGAGAAGAGAAGAGAAGAGAAGAGAAGAGAAGAG
>JAVJGG010000005.1:3101058-3147362 GCA_035590195.1 Aviceda cuculoides | reverse complement strand
AGAGAAGAGAAGAGAAGAGAAGAGAAGAGAAGAGAAGAGAAGAGAAGAGAAGAGAAGAGAAGAGAAGAGAAGAAGAATAGAATCTTTTCAGTTGGAGGGGACCTACAATGATCATCTAGTCCAACTGCCTGACCACATCAGGGCTGCCCAAAAGTTAAAGCATGTTATTAAGGGCATTGTCCAAATGCCTCTCAGATGTCTCCCCATTCAGGCTGAGCTGTCGTTATCACTCCCCATCTTCTTTTTTCCCCTCCCTTCTTCCCTGTTTCCAAAAAACCCCATCCCCAAGAAGCACAAGTGGCTGGCCAGAGCTAAATCCATGCACTCTATTGCCGAGGCCTCCGGCAGAACTCTTTATTCAGCACGAGACACGAGCAAGCGCTGGGCAAAGCAACACCCTGCTCCTCGGCAGCTGCTCGCCAGCATGCAGCTCACACAGCATTCTATTGCTTTTGACAAATTAATATTTGAAGCAGTTGTTTCTTTTATGTGGGCTTTACTGTCGTTAGCACGTACAACTCGACATAAAACACTTTGGTGCAAGATCTTTTCTTCTGTTCTCTTTTTAGGCAGCAGATGAAAATCCTTTTAATAAAAAGCTTGTTTGGGGGAGGAAGAAAAACACATGCACACGCAAATCGGCTGAGCAAGGAAAGATGAAAACCTCCTTCAAGGTAATTAAATGATTATGTATCTTTTAAGCCCAGCGGATAATAGATTTGTTATCTAGGCTTGCTTTTGGCTTCTGCCATTTTTTTTTCCCTCTCTTTTCCCCCCCCACAAAGCTAAAATCCTTGCAAGGTCCGGAACAAGATAGTGTTCATCTTGGAGAATAAGGCACAAAAGAAGACTTAGTCCTTTATTTCATCAGCTCAAGTAGGCTACCCCAGCTTACTCATCCTTGTACATATGCCTGTGAAACACTGACATGAAAACTACCCACTGGATGAGAGCAGGTCTGTACGAAGACAAGATGGACAATGCAATCAGGTGTATTGGGTAATAGACATCAGGAGAGACAGGTGCTGTTTCTGCAGCTTCTATCATACTGGAGACCCTCAGATCGATTGTTTTACTCCTCCGTGCCTCAGTTTCCCTCCACTACTTGTTGACTGTCTTGCCCATTTACAGACGAAAACGACTGAGCTCTCTTTCTTGGTGATTGTGTCAAGCAAGTAAGGTCTGATTTCACAGTGTGCTAGTCTGCAGTGCAATGGTTTGTGGTGCAATGTTAAGCCTGCACTATGACTTCAGCTACGGTCAGTAACAAATGTCAAAAGCAGAGACGGGATGGCCAAGAAAAAAACCAGAAACTCGGCCTGCTTCCCTTTGTCTTTGAGACTAATTCTCTCCACTTTTGCCACCAGCTCTCTTTGTGAAAAACAACAAGAAGCTACTTCAGTATTAAAACGTCTTTTCTTTCTCGTTCTTTCCCTTTCTGGTCTCAATAGCAATAATATCAGTTCCGCTTTAAAAAGCAAGAAGTCTCTCAGTATATTTCAAGCTAGTGGACTTGGCTTTCGAAAACCTGCTGTAAGGGGAAATTATAAGCCAAGGTGAAGTATTTCTGCTGCAAATCATCCAGAGACATCGTCAACCCTATTTGATTGAGTTCAGTGCCATAATCATAAAAACTCTTGCTTTATGACCACGCTGGAGTTCTTCACCAGGAGCACACACGGGCTTTCCCAGGGTTCCCAGACTAGTTGATTCAGCTCTGGTATGGGCAGAGCTGATTCACTGAGCACCCGACAAGTGACAGGTAAGAAAGTCATGGCTCCTTGTTGATAGTGAGGGACGTGCCTTTTCTGTCCTTCCTCCATCTCCGGTGTAGTTTTTTGCCAGGTGGTGGTAGGACAGCTGTCCTGTCCCACCCTGGGGCTGACGATCACAGCTATCCACGATGTAATTCAAAGGCTCCCCTTGGATGGTAGATCACAGGCTATAGAGATAGAAACAATATTTTGCCTTCTGGACAGCGTGGGTCATGGCCAAAGCCTTTCTGCTGACCCACTGGATCAGGCTCAAATTCATCCTGCACTCTGCATTAGTCAGCAACTCATACTACAAGGAAAAAAAAGCCAAAGTAAAAAACCCAAGATCCGGTCAGAGAACATGAATAAGACCTGAAAGAAAGGCAGGTTGAGCCCAAGGGTATCCAGAAACTTGTGAGATGTGCTAAGGAAATGATAAGAGTCAGAAGTACACAAGGGCACAAGCCTCCCTTCGAAGTGCTCCAGGCTGGTCCAGGGGTGATGTGTACCAGCCCAGTCGGTCCATTTACAGCCCAGGCCATCTGGAGAGTGGGAAGCCTCTTCCCACATGATGGCAAGATGCTGTACAGGCAAAGAGAGAAAAAAAAATCACCTGGAAGTGGGTGTATCAGCGAGAGAAGGTGAAGGCCATGGTGAGGGGGAAGGGAGCAGGCTTGGCATGCCAACAATGATGATTACGGAGCGAAGGAGTTTCTGGCACCAGTTCACATGACAGAGTAACACCAATATTTGTTTGCTTGGCAAGGAGTCTCTTGGTGCAATCAGACCATACAATCCTGGAAGCCAGCCATGCTAATCTGCTCAGCAGATTCAGGGAAGGACTGCAAATGGGATGGTCCAACCATCCCACGCTGGTAGTACAGTTTTGCATCAGTACCTCCACCAGACTTACTTATTTAGAAGGTACTCATGCCTGGATGGTAGCAAACGCTTCCCGCTCCTCATCCTCCAGGCTCCGAGTGCTTGTAAAGGAAAGGATCGAAAGGAGCATTGCAGATGGAGATGAAAAGCCAGTAAAAACAGGCCCACTAAGAGTGATGGCAACATTTTGAGCACTACTGAACATGGCATTGGGAAGTCTGGAAACGGACCTCAGCCCTGTCAGCCTTGTGAGTCATGTTATGTCATCGGGAACTGGGTGGAGGTGTGGATAGGGAATGAGAAGCCAGGCATAGCTCCAAGATACCAAATGGTTTCTATTGTTCAAGTGCCCACTCAACAAATAGGCATGGGCACAGGACAGAAAGGGAAAGAATTGAAGGTGAAAGTAAAAAACAGACAGTGGAAATTTCAGTGAGAGAGATGAGTCACTGAGAACATGGCTTCTCAAGAGAAGCGTGGGAGATGTACACAGCATTTGTTCAAAGTGCCATTTGGCAAAACCTTTCTGGCCACAGAGCAAATGTAAATCTGTCAGAATGCACTTGTGACGCCACCCTTTCCCAGCCCTAGTGTCCTTGAGGGCCACAAACACACTGATGGCAATGAGAAGGACCATGAAGCTGCAGGGCATTTCTCATATTGGCAGGCAGAAAGCTATCTCTGAAAGTTTGGCGTTTTGCAAGGCCGTTATCCTTGCAGATATTATCTAGTCGTTCCACTGCTGAGAAGTGTTTCTTCTGCACAGCAGACACCAAAACCAGCTCCTGAGCTGAGCAGCTGACTGCCAAATGTTGTCTCCTGTGGGAAAGAGGTTTGTGCCCAGAGATGATTTTGCTGCAGGAGCCAACAGGGCTGCAGCCCTTCATAGCAATGACCAATGTAACATATATGTGTCGCATGATGCTATCATTGCCTTGTAGGTCAACAACTGTCTTCTAAGGTCAAGTTTGTGCCTCTTCCTGCTGCCATGAAAATTGCAGAGAGCAGCTTTGCAAGCTCAGAGAAGGAGTGTTTGAAGCTCAGCAGGAAATCCTGTGTTAAAGGGGACAGAAGAGAGAAAGAGCAACCTCTACCAACAAAGCCCCCCCAGACTGGATCTGTCTCCTAGTCTGAAGAGGATACCTTTCAGAAACAAAACTAGTGAGAGGTGATAAAGCAGCAATGGAAAAGGTGTGCTAAAATAGGCAGTTCTGCAGAGGACAATGAGTCCACTGCCTCCTCCCCAGTTCTGCAGAGCAAGACCTTGGAGGGGATAAAGACCAGGGGCTGTGCCACCCCCAGTCTCTTACCTAAGGAACTGGGATGGCACAGAGCTTCTCACTATCTCCTTTCTGATGGGACCAAGTGTCAGAAAAAACAGGGATGTGATACGAGTTGTGGGAGGAGGAGATGCACTGAGATTTGTAGGCACTTCACTTTGGGCAGAGGGCTGGAGGAGAGAAGAGGTGGGAACTGGGGAGGTGAGTCCTGTGCATGGTACATGAGACACACCAGAGGAGTCTGCCAGAGGAGATAAATGGTGGTGGCATTGTACAGCAAGAACCAGAGACAAAGTGTCCCAGGAAATGCCACCTGAGCAAGAGGCTGAGGTCCCTCCAGTTCCTGAAGTAGAAGGCACAGAGACCTGTGGCCAGCAGGCCTGGCCAAACTCTGCCAAGGCTCCAGGCAAGGGAATAGGGCCTGTCTGCTTGGGATAGCCTACCAGAAGGGCTGAATCCTGGGCTGCCTTCCTTCACCACTTCACCACCGAGTAGAAGGTGTCAAGCCCTCCAGCTCATCAGCAAGTCTTCCAGCACATTTACGACAAATTCTGAATGCTGGTAGATGAAGAACTGGCAGCCTCCCTGCTCATGAATATTTATGGCCTGTCCCAATGCCACAGCAGTTCAGGATATCTGCTCCAGGACACCTCAACCAGCACATATGTGACATCTCAACCAGCACATAAGGAAGGAGCGGGAGGGAATGGGTGATGCCACAGGAGTGTGAAGACACTACACGTGTGTCATCTGGTCCAGCAAACTGGCTTGCCTGGGTCATGGGCTGGGGGTAGGTGGGGGAACATGTCAGAGGCAGCAGACCCAGCAGGCAGCACAGGGAGCAGTGGGGATTTCATCCTCTGAATGCGACACACGTTGCCGGAGTCTTCAGCAGCTGCCTCTGCGCTCAGTGGTTCAGCAGATAGCAGATCTCTTAATGGGTACTGGTCCCTCGGGCCAGGCAAACAATGAGCCATCTCAGGGCATTTACCAGACAGGCCAGGATGCTTTCAGACCATTCCTGACCAGGAAGTAATTAAGTGGCTTCCTATTTGTATTCTCCCGAGCTCCACTTGTCTGCGAGTGCTTGTTAGTTACAGTACGAGCCAGACAGCATTTGCAGCACAGCAGCCAGCTCTGTATTAAGCCCCAAGGTCCAGTTCAGCTCAGCAACTGGCAATGAGGCATTCTCTGGCCTTGTCTGAGGGCAGTTTGATGCACTGGCCATTAGGCACCGAACACACGAAGCCACAGAGGTGCTCGAAGCACGGCTGAAATCCACTGACACTGTGGACATAGCCCTAAACACTCCCCAGATCTCATCAGCCTGAGGAGTATCTGCTTAGAGGCAACCTCCTTCTCTCCCGGAGGAGATGCATGCCCAGTGTTTCCCATTCCTTCCAGTCCCTTGGCGCCGGGAGCTTGCAATGACATTCCGAGGCAACACGGTCCCTGTAGTGTATTGGAGGGAGAGAGCAGCTCCGTGGGGGTGTGGTAGAGCAGAGAGGAGAGGAGCTATCTGCAGAGGGAAAGGTGAGGGTCTTCTGGAGAGTAAGAAGAGGGATAGAATGGGACTGGAGGTGGAGAAGACTTCCTGGACCGTTGGTCTGACCCAGGTCAAAAGGCAACATCAGCCCCAAGCAGCCCACGTATGTGACGCATGCCCTGTGCCCCTGCCTACCTCGGGCAGCTTGACTCGTCCCTCCTGGAAGGAGCAGAAGCTGGGGTCATGAGTGCAGACGTGGCGGTACTTGCACCAGTGACATCGGTAAGGGCTCTCCACGCATGACAGACACCTGGAAACAGAGAGAAAGAGTAGTCACTTGGCTAGCTGCATCCCGTCAGCCAACAGGACAGACCTGGAGGCTGATAGTGTTTCTCAGAGGGAAATATAGCCCAGCAAACATTGCTTTTTCCGTCACTAGGAGAAGGCCATAAGCTTTGAACTGACCCAACACTAGCGAGTTGCAGGATGGTGCTGGACTTGCCATGGCCGCAGCTGGTTGTCACTGTGTCTCATATTAATTAGATAATTCAGATTGAATTCCTATCATTGTAACTAGGGTAACAATAAATATTCGTTGTATTTTGGTTGCCCTCTTAAAACTTTTAATCCGACTACCAAGTTCTCAGCTTCATACATAAGAGGCGTTCCCTTTTTTGCCCATAACAAAATCCTGAGTGTAACCAAAAATACAAGATTAGGGGATGGTTGTAAACTGCTACGGCCTTGCTGCCTCCACACTGAACTGCACCAGTGCCCTGGGAGCTGCAAACACGTCGTGAGAAGGTGGCTAAGAGAGGGGCAGTCCCTGTGCACCAGCAGTCCCACCTGGCTAATCCTCCCGCTCTCACACATGATACAGAGGTCAGACACAAACTGGGATGCACCAAAATCAGAAAGCCAAGGATTAGGCAGGGCATTTTCTCCCCCTGTGTCCCACAGGCTTATTAGTGTGAATTCTGCCCAGGGTGATGGGACTCTTGCAAATGTATTAACTGTATTCTTCTCTTCTTTGTCTCAGCAGAGAAGGAAAGACTATTGTAGCAGCTGCCTGGGAAGCAGAGGGTATATCTAGGATGTCACCTACTCAGGGTGTAGGAAAGAGTCATGCCCTCCATCTTACAAGGTTTTGCTCTCCTATGCCCCATAGACCCTGTAGAGTAAGAGCTGCAAACACCTCTCCTGGCTGTGTTACACCACTGACTTATACGTACATCACACTTTTTTTTCTTTAATTTAATGCGATGTCTGCTCACCAGCAACCAAACTGAGCCGTAACAAGCTCTCTGCACAAAACAAGCGCTGGAGGATAGTGACTCCTGGTCACTCACACTGTTGGAGATCTTCATGCAGCTGCAGGCTCTGATGTACCTGGAGGGGACTTGGGGTGGGGAGGAATTTTCCCGGCCCTTATGTGCCACTGGGTTTTTAATGGGCAGGAGCGAAAAAATTGCCTCCAGTAGAGCTTGGCTGAGCCCAACAGGCAAATGCACACCCTCTCCCCTGTCTCTGTGAAATCTCGCTCAACTCCGATCCACTTTCAGCTCTGGTACAGCGAGCTATTCTTCAAATTGGTAACAAGTGCTTGCTCTGATACATCAAATTAAAAATGGATAGTGTATTATAGTTTGTCAAGTAAGAAACCAAAACATGCCATAAATATTTAACACCACCATCTCTCCTGCTCTCCCCCCCAACACTTGCTTTCTGACACTGTTTGTCAAAGCAGCAGGAACACGGAAACAGGATTTGTGTTTCCTTGTGAATTGCTGAGCTGCAGTAATTATCTGCTTTTGGCACTTCTGCTGGCTCAGTGGTGGGGACAGAGCCACTCAGCCTTGCTCAGGGATGGATCAACCTGCTGGAAGAGCATCTTTGTGCAGGAGAGCTGCAGATCTGCTCCGGTGGAGCAGCTCCTGAGCAGCCCTGGGTGCCAGCTAAACCCCAGAAGAATGGGGTGCAGGGCAGGAAAGGAGCTGGCAGGATGGAAAAAATGGTCTTGAGGGAATCAGCTGGGTGTTCCCTGCTCAGGTCACAACATGCAGGAACCAGAAACTCCTGTCTTTCCAGATCTGAAGGTTCAAGCCCATGCTAACCATCTGGGGCAGGCCCCTACTGATGGGACTGACAGCATGGATGAGGGTTGGAGGTCTTTGTGTATGAGCAGTATCCACCCATCCACAAAAAACTGCTTAATAGGAAGATGAGGGGGCCATTTGCTGAGGTCATGACTCACTTTTGACTCAATTCTGTGGCAAACTCCCACTAATGTGGTGCTCCAGTGCCCGAGGGACACATGAAAATGACAATGATGACTCCTCAAGACAATACCTTCCTGCAAAGGAGGCTCATCAACAGAACAAATGGTCACTATGCTACTCTTGGTCTTCTCAGCAGGGACCCCATCATGCTGACTATCACACAAGTGACCCTGGCCCCTGGTCACCTCCACACCTAACCAGCTTCCTGAGGGACACAAGTTCCAGTCAGCTGTGGGTTCTGTGGCAGATCCAGGGGTGGAATGGAAAGCAGGTATCGAAAGAAATGAACATACGAGTTGTGGACGCTGCAGTTGTAGAAGACGAAGCTGGTGCTGGCAAAGGTCATACCCGTTTCCTTGGACTTGAGCTGAAGCTGGACAATATGATGGTCTCCTGGGGAAAAAATAGACATATCAGTGTGCGACTGCTTTGTTAGCATAGTTAAGCCCTGTTGGTCATGCCACCAGTCTGAACTTGGAACTGTCCCACAGTACCTTGGCTAGTCTATCCTCAAAAGATGCAGAAAGTGCAATAAAATCCGTCTAGAGCCCAGTTCTCCAACAAGTACATCTCTCCCTCTTATGGTACTGGGGTGATGGAGCATGTCTTCAGCACTGGAAATTATCATACCTGGGAGGAGAGTCTGGGCTGTGTGATGACAACAGGTCTAGACCATACCTCACCAATTTCAAAAATATGGTGACTGAAGTCACCAGGTGGGAAAGCTAAGCTCAAAGAAAGGATGCAGATGTCTGGAATTAGGAGGCCGTTAAGACGGAGTACTGTCCTTAAAGTTCTTCCTTGCTGTCGGTTCATTTGATGTCCCCAGAAGGAAGGGGCCTGTGGAAGATTTCACTGCTGGCCTCACACATTGGTGGCCTGTGCATACACTGCCTGAAGGATAAATGTACCTGCTTTCCTAAGGGGATAAAGAAAGATCTACTTTTTCCTCACTCTCATTATTTAACATCTCTGAATAGAGCCCAATACTCAGGACAACCATGTCTGAAAAAGGCCGCCTCCCAATCCTGCCCCCAAAGAGAGGTTATACCATGAGAAAGCAGGGTGAAGGAATGAGCAAGGAGGATAGATACCATAGTAGTGAGGATAAGGTAGGGGTTCCCTATCTGCAGCCTGGGAAGATTCCCACGTGAACAGTTCCTCCAGGTTCACTCACCCCATTCACCCCAAGGTCCATTCACCCCAGCCTTAGGGTACAAAGAACCCATCTCAGTGTGAGAGACATCCACGAGCCATTGCACTTCCAGAAGGACCCATCCGTTCCCATAGCAGCCCCACCTGCAGCAAAGCCTGCACCTCAGCTCCTTACACACCATCTCCTCATTCCCATTCCCACGGCTCCCACGCTGGGCAGTCAACTGTCACTCCCGCCCGCAGTGCCAAAAGCCCTATTCAGAGCCCATCAGCTGTGGGTAATGAGTGGGAGCAGTAATTGCAGTAATTTGGCGGGGAAGGGACCCGTGTTTAATTCAAGACCTCAACCTGGCTGGCCCTTTCACCTCTATTATTTTCCTCCTCACCTGAAAGATTCATTAATCAATCGGGCCACAGCAAACTTGACAACTCGTCGCAGCGGGCGCCCGCGCGCGCACTCACCCACCTACGGGCGCAGACGCGCGCACAGACCGCGCGCACTTGGCTAAACACGTTTCGCTGCCAGTGCTCAACTCTGCTGCCCATCTGCTGCCGCCGGCTTTGACAACTCTGCTAACCGCTTCGTATTTAACAACTTTGCCAGCGTCTTGCATGGATTTTAAAAACGGGATGTGAGGATTGGGTGGCCCGAGGGATCAGATGTGCTACAGAGCTGCACATCCTTTGGTTCAAACCCAGCTTCTGGCACTGTGCACGGAGGACTTTTGGTCTTTGCAGAGGTGCGGAGCACCAGCTGCTGAAGTTGATGCAAGCCGCAGGTGCCCAGCTTCTCTGAAAACCACGCTTCACAAAAAATCTCTCTCTTGTCCTGCCTCCAGCTTCCACTGCTATTTTTGTTTGCTGGTTGATTATAGCCTGGCCTGGGATAGATGTCCATACCAAGGAAATAGTTTCTGGCATCTATCTTGGTAGGCAAACATGACTGATAACTCAGTGGGACCTGAAAATGGTAACAGCCCTCTGGGAGCTTGTTTTGGGACCGCAATGGAGAGCACCTGCAGCTGTGTGCAGCTTGGGGAGAGCGGAGATGATGGTGACAGTTCATGTCACTTCATTTGCTGCGGCCCGAGGATCCTCAGAGACAAACTTTACAGTAAATTTCACAAGAAGACAAGGACGAAAACGGCAGCATCCTCTGCATCTCTTGGGGTGACCAACAGGGTCAAGGTTTTTATAGCAAGTCCCTGAAAAGAGCCACAGGTGCTCTTGAAAGTATCTAGAAAAGTTGTTAGAAAAGGGAAACAAAAAAGGGCAGGGAGTTGTGGGTGGGGGGACCATCCTTGGAGACAAGGTATTTTTCTGTGCTGGACCACTTTGGGAGAGGCAGCCAGCAGCAAACCTGGGACAGCTGAAAGCAGTAAAGGCTGGGGACAGAGCAAGGAACTAAGCATAGAGATCTAAATCTGGGAGGAGCAGGATAAAATTACAGGCAGGATCATTCACGCCTGCAGGACTTTCTGGCTGCTGCATGGGATGGGATGGGATGTGTAGAGAGCACGTACAGCCTCATTCCCCGGGGTGTACAACACCAGCCTGGGCAAAAGGTGCGTGAATATACCACATCCATCTCTTGCCTTTGCTAGATGTATGCAACTGCCACTCGGTGGCAGTCTGAAAACACACAGGATCACACAAATAAGCACCTTAATGCGTTTACTGGTATTGCAACTCAATACTTGCACACGTGGGCACACATAAACACCCGTATTCAGACAGCTCCCGTTACAACGTGCTGCAGCAGCAAGCACCGGCACCGCGTCCCGCCTGCTCCCTGTGCTCCGAATACCCCGTCCTCAGGCCCCCATGAGCTCTGCTGTGGGAGAGAGTAGAAGGAGAGACACAGGGATGGGGGGTGAGGAAGGGAGGGAGAAGTGGCGCAGACGGAGGAGCTGTGGGATACTCACCGTTCTCGGTGATGATCTGGGGCACTTCTTTGGCAGCTGGCGAGATGCATTGGATCTGACTGCCCACCACCAAGCCATCCATCTCCGAAAGGTCCTCAAAGGTGCAATTGACTCCTGCTGACAGCTCGGGGACATTGTAGGTCTCCAAGACCAGCTGCAAGCAAAGATGGAGGGAGAGAAGAAGAGATAGGAAAAAAAAGAAAAGAGAGAACACTAAGCCGAAAAACAGCGCTGGGACAGCAGGAGAGAATTACACTGGAGAGGTTGGACAAAGAGCCTCTTGCTAGAAAGAGCATCCTCCTTCAACAGAAAGCAGCGATTCAGGAGAGGGATGTGTGTGCGGAGGGGGAAGGGGACGAGATGCCGACGCCGACACAAGTGGTACGTGGCTATGCAGGGACAACTGCACTGCATCCCAGTGCTGGCTGGGTCAGTGGAGGGGAGGGAGTGCTCACTATCTGTCATGCAAGTGTAAGGTTAGGCAGGGAGTCTTTGGAGCCAGCCGTGAAGACCAGGGCTTTGGTGGCCCCAAGGCACGCGGTTTCTGAGGAAGGTGACTACTACTCACAAGAGGCACTCTGCAGACTACAGAGAAACTGTAGCGCTCCAGTCTAACTCTCTACGGCCTGCTCTCCTAGCATCAGCAGATGGGGGAGCACTCTGTCACCAAGTTCCTGTGTAAGGAGAGTCTAGTTACAGCCTTCGGTCCACCACAAAAAAACTCCGTCTCTAGAGGCACAGCAAACCTCTCCTGCCCATCCCGCCAAAGAAGCCGTTGGCTCTGGGGACATGCTATATTGGGGCTCCATACATAAAAAAAAGCTGTGAAGGAAGAACTGCCCATGTTTTTAGAGTTCATAACACCCGTTGGCATTGCTATGTCATTGCTCATGGTCATGAGAAAAAAGAATCTCATGGCTGGCTTCCATCACATTCATTCTCTGGAGAAGGACCCTCTTGCTGTTAACTTCCCAGACCAGCTAAGGTCCTCCAGCACTGAGGGTCCTGCCCAACCCACCAGATCATGTCTGAACACAGAGAGGCATGCCAGGGTACTTCTAGCACCCGCTGATGACTTAGCAGTTAGTATAAATTTAGCATTTTTGTGACCAAACACCTGACACAGGCACAAATGCAGATGCTCTCCACACTCGCCTCCTCCATGAGCTAGCTGAGGCCCCATCTGAGGTGACAGCCACTGAAAGGAGACACAAATGCATGCTGAAGTGTTGTTTCTACCAGCACAAAGAACAGAGGAGGTCAGTCCAGGTGACAAAACAGGAGAGGATGATAACATAACATAATGCTTACTGGTCCCCCCCACACTTTATTTTCCCCACGTAGAGAAGGCTTGGAGCTATTCCTTCACACTGGGCACCATCAGGGAGAACGGCTGAGCAGACAGGCTTTAGCCCTGGCTGACGTAAAGCCTTTGTGAGAGTATGTTCATTTTGGGGCAAGGAAGGGGCGTGGCAATGGGAAAGGTGATTTTTTTTGTCTTGGATGGCGAGTAGGAAAAAGCTTTGGTTATTTGGATTAATTTAGCACTCAGGCTAAATCCGGTCTCCCTGCTCATTAATACCCTGCTAGCAATGGAGAAGGGGAAATTATTCTGCTTAAAAAATCTCTCTCTGAGCATGGATGATGCAGAATGAAGGTGCACTATGCAGAAGATGACACCAATGGATAGACCAGTAGTGTTTGGCCATAAATATCATGAGCCAGTGCATGCTCTGAACAGACAAGGAAAAAAAAAAAAAATCCTACATTCCACATGCCTGCTCTGGAGTTGCTGCAATGAGGAAAGAATGGAGCCTTCCCCCAGCAAAGATCTCCTCTCAGAGACCCCACAGCAGCAGCCCTGGACTGAAACAGACTCAGATACAATTTTCCAAGTTGCCGTTAGTGTGCAAAATTTAAAAGACTGGCTGGTCACACAGATATCTTCTCTGCCTCTGGGGGCAAGAACTCAGTATCATTGACTCTTTGCTAGAACCCAAGTGAGACTCAGTAAGGACACTGCCAAGGATTCGTTCATTGGTGCTCCCCTCCTGGTTTGCCAAGACACTAACTGTGGTGACTGTGCATGAGATCGGTCACCAGTCTATCTGGGACTGAGCTGAGACTCCCATCAAAATGTTTATGCAGATTTTTGGGCAACAGGCAGATGATGACAACTTCTGATCCCAGCAGCTCTGGGTTGACTTGCCCTGGGAGTAACCTAGAGGTAAAGGTCTTTTATTCTGTTATCATTTTCAATCGCCCTGAGCCAGCTAGTCCCCCAGGATTTATTCCAACATGAAAGAATTCAACGACTACTGAGAGAATAAGAAAAAGAAACCTTTAACTCCCAGAAGAACAAAGGACTTAAGATGTCTCAGATCAGGTTTGTTTGAAGCCTAGGAAAGTAAAGTCACAGCAAAGTTAAGAGGCTGAAAGAAAGCAGCAATGATTGGACATGCAGGCTTTGAAAGGCTTATTTCGTTACCACTGAAGAAACCCTACCACTCCAAAGCCTGTCACCTGGAAGACATCTGGCAGCTGCACCTTGAGCAATTCCATTTAGACCTTTCGGGGTGTGGGGCTAGTGACCACCTCATCCAGAGATGGAGCTTTGGGGTCTGGGTTATCAACTTATTTCCAGCCCAAAGTAGTATGGCCAAAAAGACAGAGCCCTAATAGCCTGAATGAAATGGGTCTCTGCCTGCTTTTTGGAGCATGTTGGAATCTCACCACATAAGGTACTGCTGTCATGAATCAGGAGAGAAACCACAGGCTGCTTACATCTTCAGCAGAGATTTCTTGCCCCAAGCCCTGCCTCAGGATCATCTACTGCTCTGCCAGCATTCACTGTGTGGCTTTGTTGGCTTGAATAGCTCAACGCCGTAAAGATTAAATCTCGTGCTGAGGAAGGTCACGGGAGGTAGCATGAACCTCAGCAGCCTTATGTTCCTCTGCGTAGCATCCTGCCTCTCTGCTCTGCACGCTTGGTGCTGGAGCTGGAGTAGGGTGGAGTTCTTGGTGGCTTAAGAAGGAAACATTTCCACCCAAGATGATGGGAACTTGGAGCTTACTGAAATAACTCACGGTATCCCTCACTTGCCCTCCTTCTAGAAGGTAATTTCTAATCATGATAATGTCCCTTGCGTAAAGTCCATGCCCAGCCATGAACAAATCCCTCTCCCAGGGAAGTAAACAACTACGTTGGGTGCACACAACAACTGCAGGGCACAGAGCCCCGTTAGACCTGCCCTCAGCTACTCACAGCAAACAAGGAAGCCTCTTTCCACACTTCTAGACAGGGGATAGGCCTTTTTGGCCAAGGCCAAAATGTTCTTCCATGGCAAATCTTTCTCTCTGACAGGAAAGTTGCTGGGGAAGTTAATAGACTCTGGAGAAGCTCTTGCATCAAGCTGCCAGTCCTTCCCAGTCATGCTGAACCCAGGTTGCACATAACTGGGTCTGTCAGACTGCATGGGCAGGTTAAACCTGAGAGGGGGCAAGGAGTAATGTTCCTCACCAATACGTTGTACTGGGAGACGGAGATGTTGTTGGGATGCACGGTAAGCCGGACGCACTGCTTCATCTCCGAGGCGAATCTCCGAGGCTCGCTGGAGCGCTCACACCGCTCCTTCCTTGTGCACCTGAGCAAACAGGAACAGAGAGGGACAGAGTTAACGCAAAGCCAGGCTGGGAAGATGAGGACAACGCTGGGACATGGGAGGAACGACCATTTTGGATGGAAAGTCAACACTGTACCCTTTGGGACTGCACTAGCTGGCAAATCACACTCATGCCTTGGAGCGCTCCGACTCCGGTGCTAGCAGCCACGGGATCACTCAGCAGGCTGGAGAGTTGCAAGGACACCATGAAAGGTGGAAGGGTGATGGGTGAAAGCCCCGTCCCTTGGGTAGAATGCACAGCTGTAGAGATGCTCTGTCTCTCTACCCGCATAGCAGATACAGCGTAACCTTCCCCCGGGCAAACCCACAGCCCTGACAACCATCCTGTCCAAGGGCAGTGGGACATCTTAGGCAGGGATGTCCTTTTAGAGGAGCTGTGCATAGCCCGTGCTCTTTGGCCCTGCTGAGAAGACTGCAAATCTGTGACACTTCTGGGCTGCTGGTCCCCCTTTGCTGGGAAGGGGCAACCCTCCAATCCATTGCTCAGCAGGTGCTAAGTAATCCCTGGCAGATTAAGGAGGTTTTGGCATCTGGTTTGAAAATGCCTGACTAGAGGTGCCCAGGGTTGGACCTTAAAAATTCTGGCGTTCCCAATTAGTGACAGTTCAGTGAAAGTGGTGGGTGCATGGCACCTGGGCTGCACAAGCCTGGGAAGTTTACACCACTCACTAACTGTTGTAGGTGCTTTCAGCACTGTCACTGTCTTTCATCTTATCTGTCCGGTGTAAACACAAGCCAGCAATGTGAATTGGTAGCTGTGCACCCTGTTCGAATCCCGATTTGCATTTGCTCAGCATAAAGCACATCTGTATTTTCCTCCACATGCGCTGCCAAGGCCATCGCTTCAAGGAAGATGTCTGCCTAGAAATCCACAGGGTTAATACAAAAGGACAGCTTCAACTGCATGCCAATTACCTTTTGCCATTAAGCTAATGTTATGGACTTGCACAGGGTGTCTTCAATGGATTTCGTTATTAGCAGTGCTATTACCCCCCATTAAAATCAGCTATAAAGACTAAGTGCGGATGTTAAATTATTCACCCACTCCCAGACTTCACAGTCTTAGTTGTGAGAGCACATGGGGGCTGCTGGAGGGTTAGCTCCATGATCACCCCTCAATGTCCTTGCTCCCTGGAGCAGAGATTGCACCTATATGCACAGGGATTTGCAGAGGGGGATCTATGGCAACACATGGAAAAGCAACCCAATATATGGCTGAGCCTGAATGTTACAAAGCTTCAGGGCTGGCCTAAAACTTTAGGCTTGGCTTCTCTCTAGTGGCTGACGCTAGATAAAGTGAACACCCCGATTTCAAACTCAAATTACTCCATCTTTCTGGTAGAGGAAAGTTTTGTATTTCCAGTGGCAGGAATCATAAAAGGAGATCTCTGCCACTCTCAGCATGCTCTCGGTTTGCCGTGCAGATTTGGGAGAGCAAGAGCAGCATTGCAGCTCCCACTCTCTGTTCCCTAGGAGCCTTCGTCCCATTAAGTCTCCTTTAGCGCTGCCGCATGCTGGATCAGGAATTTTAAACGTGCAGTCTCCAGAGGGTTGGACGGATAGCCGATTAACTACTCCAAAACTGTAAAGTCCCCTATCGCGGAACGAAAGCCACGGCAAAATGCTGATCTGAGATTTTTGTAAGCACTTCTATAAAACGAATAGACACAGCAATCCCATCAAAGCTCTGCAGGGCGTGGGAACTCCTCTCCTGAGAACAGCTTGGAAGGAAACCCTTTGGGGCTTGATGTCAAAACCCAAGCGCCCGAATTCTTCAAGATGTCCTGCTACCTCCCATTTATTTCCTCCAGCTGCAGCACGACAGAAATGTCTGGATTTTCTAAAATTAAATGGGCAGATACCCAGGCTCAGTTCAAGTGTAATAGCACAGTAGGTTGCAAACACATCCAGCACATTTGTACAGGAGGACAACACATGGGTATAGGTTAAGCATCTAGAAATGTGGTTTGTGTTCCAAGCCCCACCACTGAGCAGGAATATAATAATCAGCATCTTATCTTGTTGTTTACTGGTCATACACATTTAAGACATGTAACTCTTCAGACCAAAACCTCACTCTATATTAGACTGATGTGTCTTGCAGACTTGATGTCTGTTGTAAGGTGTGTTGCCATACAAATAATGACTTGATGAAGAACCAAACCAAACTAAGCCTGGTTTTAATATAATGCTAAGGTTGCAGTGTCAGGCTCTCAGGAATTAGGCACTGCCAGATTGAAAGTAGCTTCTGCACTCCTAAATCTGCTCCCTGGACTGACACATTGCAAGCCAGACTTTAATTACAGACTTTAATTAATTCTGCCACTTCCTAACTTTTGACTTTGCCTGTCCGACTTTTTCAGTGTAACTTCTCAATTTAAAAGAAAGGGGAGAAAAAAACCCAAAATGCCCAACTGTGCCTGGGGCTCGAGTCTGATCATGGGAGGGCTCTGCCAAGCTGAACCAAACTGAGCTGGGCTCTGGGTCACCAGCAAGGTTCAGGCTCTGGAGTCAACGCCACAGAGCCCTTCCTTGAGCTAGCAGTGGAATTCATCCCAGGTATCTGACGCCAGCTGCTGCATAAATCAAGACTAAAAGGATTCAGCCGCCTGCCAGTGGGTTTTGCAGCTTTGTCCATGCAGAAAGGAGTGATGGGGGCTCTTCTCCAGAGCCTTTTGCCCATGGTTTCCTCCACCTCCTCTTCCTTGACCACCTTGTCTATCCTGAGCTGGAGTGCGTGGAGCATCCTGTGGGATTACACACCACGCTCTCCCAGCTGGCTGCCCAGCAGGTTCTTCAGAGGCAAAATGTGATGGATTCTCAGGGGAGCAGAAAAAGGTACATACCTGTCAAAAAAACCCCTTCTCCCTCCAGTCTTCCTCTGCACTGCCAAAAATGTTCTGCCCTCCCCCAGGAGTGGGGGGAAACAGCAGAGAAAATTGGTTTTGCATGTGCAGAGCAAAGTATTGCCCTCCAGTGCCAGTCTCCAATCCCAGAACGATGTTGGCTGAAATGGAGAAACAACCATGGCAAAGCACCCAGCCGCTGAAGGCAGCTGCTCAGAGGGGACATTGCAGCCCAAAAAGTAAGTTCAGCAAATTTTAAATATAGGCAAATGGGACTTTTAATAAATAAGTACTTCCAGACACAAATGCCTGCCTTAGAGAAGTGGTCACCTGGAAGGCAGCTGCCTGCACAGAGCAGCTGGACTGCGAAAGGGATAATGAAATATCCCAACCCCAACTAATCACTTGTGTTGTCTCTGCTGAGAGTCAGCGTGTACCTGGGCCCTGGGAGATTGCTGCGACTCTGCTGTGCTCTCATCTTGTGTGTCTTTTACAGCTTCTACAGAAAAAATACCTTGTACTGCCAATAACTGTTTTGCTTTAATAAAATACCAGTAACTCTAACATGCTGGGTCTGTCAATATGCCGAGATCACTTTCCACTGCCGTATAACCTAATTCAATGCTATTCATGCTATAATTAGCTGGTGCGTAACTCCCACCCAGTGGCATCACATTACACTTACGACACCTTAAAGAGCACATTCCACTCCTGAACTTATTTGCATAAGATTATGGTGTAGACACGGCACTTCTCTGTACGTCTTAATAACATCTGCTATTTCATTATCAGCTGCGTCTTTAAAAATTGCAAGTGTCCTGCTTCTGTCCAAACCATTAGTACAAACACTAAGAAACTGGTCCTACCGCTGAACCATGAGGAATGTTATTTCCTCCTCATCTCCCATTAAGAATAAATACCGCTAACGCTAACCCTCTGTTCACCATCCACTAACCAATTATTTTAATAATGTTAAATTAATACTTTGCGCCTCTATAGCATCTCTCATCTGAGGATCTCAGAGGGCTTCGCCTGGAGCTAATTAAACTTCACGACACCTCTGTGAGGTTGAAACATTACCACACAGAGACGGGAGAGAGAGGCAGAGACGCATGCGTCTCTGAGAGCAGACTAAAGCCCAGGTCTCGTGAGGATGAGATGACGGCCCTGGTTTGGGACCCAAAAGATCACGTTTCAATCCCAGGACTGCCATCTGGGACCTAAAGCAACCTGCTGGGGCCACATTCTGCTAACACCAGCTGCAGAGGGGTAAGGTGTTATTCCACCTCTGCGACGAGATGCCAAGGGCTCTTCTGCCTTGCAAGGGCTTGGTCAAACCAAGCCCAGCCTCCCTCCACCCCCCTCCGGGGTTTGTCCCTAAATGTCCAATGTTAGGAGGGTTAATCCGAAGGCCAGAAATCTTTTGGAGGGGCTGAACACATACCCAAGAGCTCCATGCACCTGGATAGACTGGGTACAAGAAGGGTCAAGTGGGGTACTCCTAAACCTGCGAGCTCTTTTTTTGCCCTGTGCACAGCATGGAAAAACCATCATGCTACTGCAGGGCTGCCAGCCTAGCAGAAGGCAAGTGTGCCGTGTCCATGCCTTCACCCGCCTTTACCTCTCAGTGAAGACACATCTCCACCATCCTGTTGCAGAAATAAAAAAAAAAAACAAACAAGCCACACACACACAAAACCTCCCGCCACCCTCCCAAACCAAAAAATACGACCTTTATTTTTCATCCTGACCTCTTTTTGGCTCTATCTTTGTTTACCCCATGCCCAGCACAGCGGGGTCCTGATCCTTGCTGCACCCGCACCATACAGTCCTGCAGAGCTTCATCCTCATCCTAACAGTTTACACCAAAGAGTTGCTCTCTGGAGCAATTGCACCTCTCCTTCCTCCCACCTCGGGGTCGCGTCTTTGCCATCCAGACCTCGTGGGATCTGGACTAACGGTGATGAAGTGGCTGTGATTGCAACATCTGCAGGGGATGGAGCTTGGTTCAGGAGGCTGAAGGTGGAAGGAAGATCTCTTCTGACGGCGTAGAGGCTAGGGGAGGGGAGAAAACCAGGGAAAAGATGCTATTTGCAGAGGGAAGGGAGCGGAGGAGTTGTGATGCGAAGAAGTAAGTGCTAACTGAGGCCATCCCTCGGGAGAGCGGTGGGGTGGGACAAGGCCTCCAAGGGGGCTATTTCTCTACCCCTCCTACTTCTTGTCCATCTCTCCATTCCACCACTGCCCGAAATGCCTGCGTTCGCTTTGGGTGACTCCTGATTTCTCAGCAGAGGGAAACGAGAGGAAGGTGCTGGAATGTTCTCCCCTCCCAAGCAGCGTGTTCAGAGGTTGGCAGAGCTGCAGGTTCTCTTAGGACCTGAGCCAGAGCATCCCTGCAGCTCTCGGTTCTTGCACCAGGATGGAGACACGAGCTGCACAGAGAGCTCTACGGACCGAGATCCTCAGCCTTCTCTCTGGCCGTTCATTAGGGACAAACTACTCCACAGTCCCATGAGCTATAGGCTTTTCCCTTAGGCATACCTGCCGGCAAGCCAGACCTTAGCATCACTTGCGATAACAAATTAAATACATCTAAAAGGCACGGCGGCCCTTGTGCTTAGCCTTTCTAGAGGTAATTATTTTCTAAGACACGCAAAACCTCGATAAGATCATGCAGTGAGTCTCTCTTATCATTTGGGCTTACAGGGTCGGAGGTGCTCAGCTGCTCCACAGACCCGTGCGATGGCCTGGGGCCACAGGGCTTCCTGGAGAGGTGGGAAGTTGTTTCTGCTAATTCACACCATTAGCCCAATCTGGTGGTCCCTGCTGGAGACCAAACTAACTGACACCCTGAGTGGACTAAATAGACAGAGACAAATAGTCCTGGGAGGGGAAAGCCAAGGAGAAAGTTTCTGTAAATCTTTTTTCTCTCTCTCTTTTTTTTTTTTTTTTTTGTGTGTGGGGAGGTGGAATTATGTAGTCAGAAAAACAGCATAGAGTCCTGACTGAGTCTTTCTTGTTTATATCCATAGTTGTTGAAAAAGGAGATTTTTATTCTGTTTTCTTTTTTTTCCCTTCATTTTCCCAGAAGCAGGCTAAAACATCCAACTTTTCTAATACAAGAGAAAAAAAAAAAAAGACAGTTTTCTGGCAATGGAAAAGGTCTTATCTGCAATTTTGACTATTAAAAACAATTTCCAAGACAAAAGAGTGGTGATTGGATCTGATCAGACATTGCTACTCAGAACAGAGGGGCTTTTTTTTACAAATGGCAATTAGCACATTACACAATTTTTTTTTAATCAGGAAAAAAAAAATCATCTTGCCATTAAAAAAAAAAAATGAATTCCCAGAAATAAAATCCAAACAAATTAATCCTTTTTGGAAAAGCCTCATCACTTGATGCACAGCAGTTTTCTTTTGACTGCTTTTGCATCGCAAGACGCATGATCTGGCCATGAGGTGGGCTTGCAGGGAAGAAGAGGGACATGAAGCATCTGGATCTGATGTCAAAGGTGCGGGGGAGCAGCACGAAGACAGCTCAATGGTTTGGCTCACTCAGCAAACCGAAATGACACCCTTCCACCACCTCCAAACAGGTAATCTGCGGGCATCACTGGTTTGCAAAAGGTTTTGACATTTCAGCTTTCCTTTCCGATTCCGAACGGTGACATTTCCCGCAGGGGACAAATTCACTCACCCTTCAACAGAATAATCACAGCCACCCTTTCCTTACACCTTCTCCCCCCCCAGTGCTGGTAAACTGGAGGTGGCAGGTGGGAAACCACACATACCCCAGTCACACCAGTCAGGACAGGCCACCGGCGCAGGATGGGACATTTTGATGGGACACAGGCTCAATGTTGGGATCCCCATTTGCATCCCCAATCTGTTCATTCCTAGACATTTTGCTGCGGTGATATGGGGTCACTCACACCCAGGCAAGGTGGAGTTGTTGCCCCACTCCATTCTTCAGGCCTTCCCAGTTCTGTGGGTTTTTTTTGCTTGGACACAGTTTCCCATGATTTTCTCATGTCTCTTCAGCTCTTGCCCTTAAATTCACCCGATCTTTTGGTCCTGCCACCTTCTCTTCTTCTCAGGTTGTCTGCCTGTCCCCCAGACTCTTATCACCAGGGTTGTCATGTGTCTCCTAATCTCCTCACGCCCAATCAAGAGAAAATAGAATATGGGGAAAGAGAACATGGGACTGGGTGGAGCGGGGATGGGGAGAGGGGAGGAGGGTGGGGACGAAGGCACCAGAAGACAGCTTGCACGTCCCAGACTCTCTGTGAGGACACAGATGTGCAGGGCTGATGTGAACACTCACATGGTCCAAGCCACAAGCACTCCCACTTTTTCCCAGTGTTCACAGTCTGACCTTTCCTCTGCCTCCAGTGGTGTCCTTGCCCAGCTGTGTCGGATAGATACATCCAAGGAGACAGTTCAGGAGGAGGGTAGAGGGGATGAAGGGAAACTTTCAGGAAAATCTTATTTAGGTCTTAATTTGAAGACCCTGAAAAGTCCAGATGGTTCCAGCTGTCCTGCAAGCAAGACAGGGCAAGAGGCAATGATTTTCCATTTCTTCCATCTCTTCGTCTCCAAGGGGAAATCTGAGATTTCACAGCCCAGCAAGAACCCATGGTGAGTGAGGCAGGCTGCACTTGGCACGGATGAGACTGAAGAGTTTCCCCTGTCCCCAGCTTAGCACAGACCACCAAACTGGGAATCTCAAATCTAGTTGGGGGTGCAAGCATGGCCCAGTAGCAGCTCTCCTTGCCCCGGAGGGGAAGGAGCACTTCCTCCAAAATGAAATAACAGAAAGGATGGCTGTTCCACAAAGTCTTTGGTGCTGTACCACACCAGCATTTGCATCTGGGCAAAGCTGGGGCAGGCTACAGAGCCCGCGAGGTGACGGAGACTTCTGGCATCGCCGCATCCCTTGGGTTTTTCTTTCTGCACAAAGCCAGGCAGCTTCTGGAAGAGGGTCACTTGATGTGCTGCTACCTGTCTCCCCAGCACAAACACTGCACAGAAGATTGCCCAAGAGCCCCTGTCTCTTGCTCTGCCCCAAGCCCTTGCTCAGAGGCCAGAGACTGCTACTCAGTAGGACAGTGTCTACTCCAACACCAGCCACATCGGTCGGCGATGCCTTTTGCAAGGTGGTCAGCAGAGGGAGCTCAGTGGAAGCCAAGTGCAAACCCTCCTAATGACATTTTTCAGCCAGGGCTGGGGACAGGAGTTGGGGAAAGGGACTGCAGGACATAGAGAGAGACATTCGTTTCCAGGAGGCTCTGGAGATTCAAGCTATCTAACTGTGATGGTCTGAATAGTCTCATTATTTATTCCCTATTTCAGGATGAGATGCAATATGACAGCTTCATTTTTTATTGGGGAAAAGTTTTTGATTTCCCAGTTGGAAAGAAGGATAGGACAAGAATAGAGCAATTAAAGGAATCTCGGGACATAATAAGAGGTTTGTTTTAGCCAAAGTCTGACCAACCTGCAGAGCCGGCTTTGTGTCTCCTGAGATGGCTTTATCACAAGGGTGGAGAAAGGCTGGGGAAGGAGGGAGCAGCTGAAATTTGCCTTTCCCTCTGCCGGAGCCAAAGCAATTTTCTGGCTGGAGCCAGGAAAAGGGATGAGATTCAGTCCCACTTGCAAGTAAAGTTTAAGGTCAGTTTTAGCAATGTTTTGACATTTCCAGGTTCCCTGGGGGTCCTAGGGATAGGAATGCCATAAATGTCAAGACGCAGGCATAATTGACCTTAAACTTTATGTGGTGATGTGGCAAATAGCCATCCCTCCCTGTCTACCCTTTCTGGCATCCAAGTTGCCCTCCATCCTTGCCAGAGGATAGCTGAAATTTAGCTCTCCCCGGCATCAGGGAGTTAAATTTTATCCACTGCCTGGGATACTCCATTCAGGATGGAAAGGCAGGAGATGCCACAGGGAAAGGACAAATTTGAGCTGCGATCATGCACAGGATCATTCCTGGGAAACCTGTCATGGCAGTGAAAGGAGAGGAAGCTTTCTCAGCAAATTCATATGCATCAAAGGAAGGAGATGGACCCTTGTTTTCATCTTTGGCTCTGACCACGAACAGTCTCACCTCCCTGAAAAACCTGCTCTTTGGACATCAGGGATGAGCATGGGCAAAGAGGGGGAAAAGGCCATTGGGGTGGCCTGGGGAAGTGAAAGCAGTGGGGTTTTTTAACTGGTGGTGTCTGGGGACCCAGAGGTCTGCAGAGTCTTTCAAAGAAAGATGGAAAAGGTAATTCAAGAAAGCTGAAATTCACTCTTCGGAGCTTTGCATCTCCCCAGGGCAACTTTTCAGGGACCACGAGCCACAAAAAGTTTCAGACCACTAACCAAAGCTCATGCCCACCCCTGCTTTTTTCAATGTCCCAGCGGGGACAGCCCTGGGGCGAAAGACCAGAAGTCCCCTTCTGCATTTCGGGAAAGGAAAAGCCACCCTGCCAAAGCCGCCTCTTCCCCGCACGCCTCCTGCCCGCCTCCACCGACCCTGTCACTTCGCCAAATAGAGTGAGGATGCTAATTGCTCTGCCTGCTAATCTATTCTAATGCATGGTAATAGAAGCCGAGTTTCTGCCCTGATAACTCTCCCGGCTTACGCTGCAGAACGGCAATCCCACCGCCCGCCCGTTATCTCTGTCCCCAGGTGGGCTCCTCCCTCTATCACAGCAATTGAATAAACCCACCCCCGGAGCCCCGCGGGGCGTGGGTGCAAGGGATTTACTTCTCCATCTCCCGCCCTACAAAGCCAGGCACTCCTTAAACAGCATCCCTCCCGCCTGTTTGGGGGGATTTCATGCCCCTTCTCCTTCCCCTCCCTGCTGCTCCCCCCCCCCCGCCCCAAGTTTCCAGAGCTGCAGATTGTCTCGTACGTGCTAATCTTGCCTGGGGGAGCACTGGGTTGGTCCATCAAATGCAACCTGCTCCTCACCCCCAGCCTGTGAACGAAGGTTCAGAGGTGGCCCAAGGACCACACCAGTTCACGCATCGCTGGGGTGCCGGCACGGGCAAGTGATTTGGGTGTACACGTGTGTGTGCCTCCGTAGGCAGATCCCTGATGAGCATTTTGATGGCTCCTTCAAGCCTGAGATGAACCGGAGCATTTCACATGCAAATCCCTAGGAACTTGGAGCCTTTGTCCAATAAAGAATTGGAAATTGTTTGCTGGCACAGGGGGAGGAGAGTGTGGAAATGAGGGAGGGGGTCTGCGGAAGGTGATGTTGAAATACATTCCTCAGCTGGTACTGCTCAGCGTTACAGAAAGGCTCTGTTCCTCCCATGAGAGCCATCGTGTTCAGAGAGACCCCCAAAAGCCCCAACAGGATCTGCAGCATCGGACAACGGCTGGGATCGAACAACTTGGCTCCAGGTGGGTCCCAGCCTCAGGCTGCAGGTGATGGTGGCGTTTCAGCCTGGGCAACTCTACTTTCATTGTCTTCAGTTTCCAGCGAGACCCATGCCATGAAGTCAGGTTGCCCTGAGGAGCCCTGGCATTTGTTGATTCCCACCTAACACTGCAAACTCACTTGAAGCAGTGACTAGGAGCAACCGTTCTGGAAATGCACAGGTCCCTGGAAAAAACCTATTCCCCGCTGTAGAAGCAGTCTGAAAAAAGCCAACACACGTTTGACAACTGGGAGGATGGGTATCACCTGCCTTCATCCAGTGACCCTTTCCGACCTCCTGCAAGGGTCAAAGACCCAAGGAAAGGACATCTCTGAAGCTGTAGGGTCTCTGCTATGCTGTCCCTTAAATCACAGCCCTCTGACTCCTTTGGCTGCTGAACTAACCAGGCACAACACAAGCCTGGAAGTTAAAGGCAGGAGGAGAATCTCAGAGCACAATATCACAAGCAGCAGGCAGATCTCAGGCTAAAGGCACACATGTGAACTGCAGTCAGTCCACAGCACTGAGGTGGTCCACAAGAAAGAAATCACAGGAATCTGCCTGGAACTGTCTTTTGCCATCTGCCCATAAAAGACTGGGCTTCAAATGAAGATGGAAAAACCCCTGAAGATTCAGCTGAAGGCTACCTGAGTAATACAAGCTTCTGTCTCTGAGGAGGCAGTAAAATAACTTTCCCAGCACTGCATTCACTTACAGTCATTTTAAAGAAAATTAAAAAAGAAGAAAGCAAGAGAAAAGGAACAAGGTTGCTAGATAAGGCAAGTAATTAATGAACAAAATTACTTTTCCCAGAGAGCATCCTATCATGGTGCTTCCTATTCATGCTAATAATATTTGTGAGTGTCTTCCCCAGAACCTGGGTAGATAACACCTACGCTCTCCCGCGCTCCTACATGCTCTCCTCTGCAAGGGCTGATGCAAATAATTTGTTCAAAGGGGCTGAAGTTCTTTTTTCATGGCCTGATTCAGATGCCTCAGAACATCATCCCTGAATTCTTTGTGGGAGCTTCTTTCGAGTAACTCCAGAGAAACATATTTGGTCTTTTCCCTATCACCGTGGCCCAAATGCCAAATACCTGTTGGTGAAGATGATGGGAGGGTGCCCAGGCCTTCAAGAAGGTAAAATTTGGAGCATGTTGCTCAGAGATCGGGGATAATCCAAATCAGCGGTCCTGAGGCTTCCTCAGGAATCACTGCCAAGACTGCAGGGAGACCTGGAAGTCCTACGAAACGGGTGAGAGGGTTTGGTGCCACTTCAGCCTCACCTCTTAAAGGACAAAGACGGCAGGAAAACTGCGAATGAGGAGCACAGCATCTGTGTTCAAGGAGGTTTGCAAGGGAGGTTTGGGGAGTCATGGGCAGTACACTGTAAGGGGTCCCCCACTTATACAGATACTGAATCACTGCCAGACTCAGCCAGCATGTAATTTAATTGCTCTTTTGCTGTTAGCATCTGCTGTCCTGACTTGGGGAAGCACAGCAAGAAGAGAGAAAACATTTCCACAGGATCGACTGATTGGACTTGAACACTGTTTATCGAAATCCCCAACCTCTAGAAACCCCTTGCCCCAAGCAATTTTACCCAGAAATGTGCAGGGCATAGGGGACCCCACAGAGTTTCTTAAACCAGGCTCTCCCTCCCTGCTGCTCCTTTTGACCTTCATCATTATCTCCTTTTTCACGTCACTTCAGCTCTTTCCCTTTCTTCCTCCACCTCCTGGCTGTGTATCTATCCATCTGCCCATGTCCCCCGGCAGCAGAGCCAACAGACAGTGACGTGTGCTGTAGCTCTGGTATTTGCTGCTGGCAGAGACAATTCTTCCCTCTGGGCCCAAACTTTCCCCATGCTTTGCATCAGTACAATTAGAAGCCAGAAAAAAACACAGGACAGCACAGAGAGAATTACATCGAGTCCCCATTACCATGCAGACCTAGAAAGGGAGGTCTCTGGCTGCCCCATGGTTCTGGTTGGAGAGAAGAGGCAGTCTGTGTGGAGAGTTAAGCCTCACTGGGGAAAAATAAGCCAAGGAACCTCTTAGCTCACATTTGGCTTTCTCTGTGTGATGTGAAATCACCATGATGGGATTTGCTGCCTGAAGAAGACAGGCACCCATGCAGTTTCACCAACCCCACCCAGACTGTGTCTGAAGCTCCCCATTCATCTCTAGGGTAGTCGTCTCTTTGGAGCAAGGAAAAAGCATGGGCTGAGCTGGGCGCACAGCCTTCAACAGGTGAACTGTCTCAGAGGTCATAGACAAAGGAGAAAATGGGTTTACATGGTAGTTTTCAGCCCCTCACATGACTGATACGCAGGCTTTTGGCCAGGGCTAGAGCTTCCCAACTACCCAAGTCAGCATTTTGCCCCAACTCCAACACAAATATCAATAAAAGCCTTGCTCACAGTGTGCCTCATCCTGACTTTCACAGCTCAGCTCCTTCACACTGTGCACTAGGAAAGGGAATTTGGGGGGCAGAGGAACAAGAGGGAAAACAAAGCAGGAAGGATTTTAATTTTAGTCTCACTGCCCTTCTCTGCCCAAGCCTGCTCCAGCCAAAAAGTCAGAAAACAAGCTCAGTTCCCCTCTTCCTAAACCTCTTCTCCCTGCTAAGCACTAAGGGGTACGTCAGGCAGCCTGAGCTCCCTCTGCAGTGGTTGCCTACCCATCGAGGAGAGCAAGCTGGCTCTGCAGAGATGTTCGGAGTTGAGCAAGGGTCAACCCGGAGCCAACCCATAAGAAACAAAAGGAGCAGGACTTCAGACCATCCGAGAAACGATCCTCTCTTCATCCCTCTGCTGCTTTAACCCTTCAGCCAAAAGAAGTCCCCGGGCATTATTCTCCTCAAACACAAGGAGCTCGAGTCTGGTCTGGCACAGCCCACTGAGCCTGCCCCTCGCACCGCGACGCACGGGAAAGCGCTACCTGACCCGAGGCTTTGCTAGGGATCTCAGCTAATACTCCGGCTGCAAGGAAAAGGCTGTCGGCGTGTGATGTATGAATTTCCCCTCATCCGTGCGTGGCTGGAAGGGATGGGTTAAACGCTGAAAAATTGCTGTGGTGCTGTGAATGACCTCCGGCAGGCTGGGTTGTCAGATGCACAGCAATAGAGCCATTTATTATACATTCCAGGTGTCCATCTCCCACACGCATTTTCCTAGTTTCCTCCCCTTTAAAAGCACATAGTTTCTGGAGAAAACTTGCACGGTGCTCCTCTCTGGACAATTCTGAGACTACTGGGTGAGCAGGACAGCCAGGTTGCACTGGTGGATGTGATGGGAGTCACTATGGGAAGATGTTATTTCTTCTGGCTGGGACATTGCACAGCAATGCTACAACACAGGCTGTGAAGTGACAGAGTGGATCCCGTGTGGGTAGGTGGTGGCAAAAGGCTGGGGATACTGAAGGAGGTGGGAATTCAAGTGCAGTTTTGTGATTTTTTGTCTTTCACGCACGTTCCACCTGTATGAGACATCTTCTCCCAACATGATAATTTGTGATGGACGAGAATCCAACTATGCCCTCAAAGAACAAGAGAGTCCCGCTAGACCTGAAGTCCTTCAGGATCAATCCTATCACGTCCAATCCAGAGTCCTGGATTCAAACCATCCATCTTACGGGTTGGTGACAGACAGAACTCAGGTTTTTATTTGCATCTGGAAGGGAGATCATCGTTTGGCACTGCACGCTGAGGGAAAGACCAGGCAGCAGAAACAGAGCCCATAGTGCATGTGTGCTCTTAGGTGGGTTATAAATTCGGGGGAGGACTCTCTCAGACAGCTTGGTGGGGGGTAGGGTCAGGTCAATGCTCGGCATGTAGGGAGGTGGTGGCATAGAAAGGTCTAGGTTACGTGCTTATGTTGTGAAGGTAAAGGGCAGATTTGCCAATAGGCTGAAGTTGATCGGTTGGACTCGATGATCTTGTAGATCCTTTCCAACCTAAATGATTCTATGATTCTATGAAGTGCATTAAGCCCCACTTAAATGATCCTTCTCCAACCTGCACAACTTGTTGGGGGAAAGCAGAAGGACATCAGCTGGCGGGACAGGCTGTAGCATGCTCATCCTCACTCATCCCTGACCCACTGAGACAGCAAAAAAACTTCAGCACCCACAGGGTGGAGCCAGGCTGCCCTTGTACGGAGACCTGCCAAGCTCAGGATGCCTCTGCTCCTGATGGTGCAGACGTTTCAGTAGCAGAGGAGGCTTGGACCAGCATTTATCTCGTACTGCAGATGTGTCCCCGGGAGTGTGGGTAGGTTGGCAGAGCCAGGAGACAAAGGGCGTTTGGTGCAGGCTCCGACCTCCCCTTCCCCTGCCGTATCCGTCCCTGCAGCCCGGGGTGTTAAGTGTCATTTGAACCTGGTGCAGCGCATGAGGTGAAGGTGTTATTATTCAAGCCACTGGTTCCAATGAGATTATCCAGTCTAATGAAGCAGCTTGCATGGACCTCCTCTAAGCCCGAATTTTCACTGTCAGAGAATCCCCAGTCAAGTGGAAAATTAGAAGGAGAAGGGAAGAGGGGGTTGTGGAGGGGAGAAGGGAGGGAATGATAAGTTCTCTAGAAATTAATTCATAACTAGAGAAATGGAAATAATAACTCCCCAAGCCGATGGACAATCCCCAGCAAACACATTTCAATTTGGAAGCCAGCTTTGCTGCCGTTGCGTCATTTGCTTTCTGGCTCACGCTGCTTCATTGATTTAATTTTCCACACAAGGTGTTGACTTTGTCCTTGGATTGTGGCTCCTGCTTTCTCCCTGCCAAGGCTCGAGCAGTTCAGAGCCCCCTCGCTACCCCTGGCCACCCAACCTGCAGCACCCAGTGTTTGCCAGGTCCAGTGGAGAGCACTCGCTGGAAGTAAGGGTAGAGCTAGATTAATGCACTGGGGGAAGCGAGGGGAGGAAAGGAAGGGGGATAAAGGAAAGGAAGGAAGGAAGAACATCATGTTTTAGTCCTCTTTAGTTCTTTTTCCCAGGAATGGATGCCAGCACTCAACAGGTTTAGAAGTTCTTATGCAAAGCACACGTGCACGATCGGTGGAGTTCACAGCCAACACCAGCCTGTTTCACCCTGACAGCAAAAGGTGCAAGTCTCTGGTGTATAGTGATCCCACACACTGTCCAAGGGCAAGACGGGCCTTGGCCAAAGCCTCTAGACTGTCAAAGCTGCAACAAGCAGTCTGTTGGGTGAAGCAGCTTCTAAACGCAGTTGGATATTCAGTTCAGAGACAGCAGGGCTCACCTCCATGGCGTTATTTAATAGCAGTGCCACATGTAGCAGCTTTGTCCCCACTTGTGAGAGATATCACAGTACAGACTCCTAAATGGTGTCCTACGGCCTGACTCTCAACAAACCATGTCCTCAGGCATCAAAAGCCAGACCTGTTGCCCAACAACTGTGTGGACCCGGGAAATGGCAAAATAGCAATGCAGAGCTTTTGGTCCCCAGGTGCCAGGACCTTGAGTTCAACTGAATACCAGTTAATGAACAAAGAGGTTGGGGCACGCAGGCTGAATTGCAGCAGGGGACGGCGGATCTCCAGCAGCGAGGGGTTCCTGAGCACAGAGCTCTGCTCAGCTGCTTGGCAGCGTTTGCACACACATGCACGTACAGCTGCCCCGAAATGGCCTTGAAATGGGGGTGGAGAGAGTTAACAATTGTTTACCTGATTCCCCAGTGCAGCTCCGTAAAATGTTACTGCTTCCCAGAGGCACGAAATATAATTTTGCCTTAAAGGTTAATAGTATTCTATTCACTGAGGAAAGAAATGAGTGCTTGAAAAGCTCTTTCATTAGGATCCCAGCCTGCTGCACTTCAGTTGGTACCCAGGGCTCTGACCACCAAGGGGACCTGGTCTCTCCCAGCCAAAGCCTGCTCTCCCTCTCCTCCCGCCTGCACAGCCAGCATCAGCAGCTCCGTTTGCAAGAAAGATCTCTTTCCAGGGATTCGGAAGTTTCCAGCACGGAATTTAAATTAAAGGCAATACTTGTGACCTTGGGAAAGAGTGAGTGCCTCGCTCACCAAATGCAAGTGATATTTCCCCGTGCTTTGTGAGCATTTATTATCCTTACTAACAAATGCACCAAAAGAGAGAAAAAAACACCCAATCCTTGTGGCAAGGAGAAAGCTGAGAGTCCTCAGCAACCCAAGGCTGCCCAGGAAGAAGCGTCCTGAGCAAGCCCACTCCTCGTCGAGTGGCTGACCCTCTCCAAGCAAACCTTCGGTAGCATTCGGGGGTACGGTGCCCTCCTGCTGCAGAGCAGAGGATGCACCCATAGCCGCCAGGTGGTTGGTGACTGGGAAGACGCTTCGATGAGGAAGCTGTGGCCTTTACATGCTTTAAGTCTTTCCCAGAGGAAGAGGATGCTGGAAAACAAAGTTCCTCCTAGTTTATGTGTAAGTATTGCTTTCTGCGACCACAGTGTCTTTAGCTCAGCTCTAGACTGCCTGTTCAGACGCTCTCTGATCAGACAGACACTGTCTAGGTCCTCCTGGGGTGTGAGTGGCATCTCCCAGGGTCTTGCTATTGTCTGCGAAGCTTATTTCAGGATGGGTTGTTTCTAGCCCCTGGCTAAATCAGGTTGTGCTTGCTCCCATTCAGTCCTCCCGGGCTGTCTCTGCATGTGAACTGGGGCCAACACTCGGATGCTGAGGGATGATGGGCTCTTGGTGGGTCTCTCTTCAGACTTTTTTCCAAACAGACCGGCAGGTCAGCTGTGGGGACATCAGGCTGACCTGAGAGGCTTCGATATTGTGTTTACTTGCCAGTGTGTGGCTCTGCAGCACACACAGGAGTCAGAGGCCTTCTGCTTCAGTCGTGCTCCTGGTCTCTGCCACACTTTGCCTCCCAAAGCCCTGGCCTGGGCTTAGCATCAGTCACGGAACAGGCTGACGGTTGCCCTTTACCCAGGTGTTAGCGACAGACATAAAGACAGAATAGTCACCGAGACAAATATAAAAATACAAGGCTCTTCTCCAAGCTCTGTGTCTTATAGACTGGCGCAGGATACAACGCCAGCACGGTGTCTCCTGAGCCTCCCAGCAGATCCATCACCTCCCCCAGTGGCTCAGGAGAGGATGTGAGCCACAAAAGGCAGCAGAAAGCTAATCCGTTTGCTATATAAAACAGCCAATAATATGCAGGACATTTCCTATTAGCCACCACACATCCAGACAATTACTCTGATTGATTCCAATCAGGTTTTACACCGTGCTTTATCCATCAGCACAAAGCTTCACTGCCTGTTAATATCATGGGGCAAACCATTCTTAACGGAGGCTGCCAAACAGTATAGCGTCAGCATTAGCAGTCACAAGAATTGATGAAGTAAATGCAGCGTTAGGATGGCTGGGGCTTTGCAATCTCTATGGAAGGCGCAGTAAAAAATCTATTAGAGCATCCACACAACAGCAAGCTCACCAATACCTGTCCCTGTGTTCTGAATAAATTTCTAATCTGATGGAAAGGACTAAAGAGATACTTCGAGATACGTGTCTTCTACAACCACGATTATTACAGATGTGTGATACTAATTGGAGGGATGGATGGATGGATGGATGGATGGATGGATAGAGAGACAGACAGACAGAATATCTGGTTCATTCCCTGCCTGCCTTTTAGCTGGGACTGGGAACTTTCCCCCCTCTCGACTTGAGCAGAAAGGCTACCACCTTTGTGGTTGCTTTTTTTAACATGTTTGCAGTAGGCACAGTGATCAAAAAAGGAGACTCGAATGTGAGAAACAGAGGTTTACATGAAGTTTAGAGACATTAACCAACTATTACCTTCTCAAGATGGGAATGAAAATTATTTTTGCCTCTGTCCCTTGCCCTGATGAAAAAATGTCACTGCGCAGCAGAGAATAGAGGTGCACGAGGAGGATGCTGTGAGCCAGAAGCAGCAAGAACAAACTGAACTAGGAACGGCCTTTACAGAGGCTGCGACCCCAGATTCATGAAGGAAAGCGATCAGTATGGAGAAGAACAGAGCTCCTGTTCGTGTCAAAGCATGTGGTTGTGAGTTTACATAGCACTTGAATATAGTTAATGTGTGAGGTGGGTACATATACACACACACAATGTATACACAAATATCTATCTAGCTACCTAGAGAGAGGAGAATAAAGCCTCGACCCCCAGCATTGAAACAAGCCCCCACGGAAGAGGGTGAGAAAGGAAAGTCCCCGTGGGGGACTCTGCAGGGCGACAGCAACCGGGACCTTCCTCCGGAGGGAGGAGACGGCCGAGCCGTTCCAGCAGCCACTGCTGAAGACACTAAAGCCCTTCCAACCCCAACAAACACAGCCACTACCTCTCCCCATGAAACCAGTAAATTCGTGACACAGTAGGTCCAGCCCAAAAGTTTTGACTGTGACAGCTCCATCACCGTGGCCACCTCTTTCTTATTCAACCAGAAAATCTGAAACTGGGGCAGATGTCCCAGGTCACTCCCTCTGCTCTGTGCATGTTTTCAAGCATCTTCTACAGGCTGTTTTCCAGTCCTCTCTTACATGCCTTATTGATGTGTTTCTGCCTCTTCTATTAGGTAGAGTACTCCACAAACAAATGAATCTCCACATCAGGGATTTCCCTGATGGCAGTCTCAGGTGACAGGTCATTGCCAGTTCACTTCCAATGAGCCACACTGCAGAATCCCTGTCCCACACTGATCCTCCCCCCACTGACCTGTTAATTGCTTTACCTGCAGTATGTGGATTGGCCATCATGATGACGTGCACAGCCTGCTATTAAATAGGACTTTATTCAGACTCATGGGCAAATGGTTAGTAGCTGGGGAGTTGTTCTTGCTCATCCCATGGCTGAATGGGTGCCAGTATGGATTAAAATCTTGCTAGCACTGTATCTTCTTGTATTTTCAGTTCACCAAAACTACGAATTGCCAGCACTGCTGTAAAATAGACCTTGATCTCTAGTGGATGCTTGTGATCACCTTTAGAAACTGTCTGCCCCTGACATCAACTTTCTGATTACTTTTTTCCCTGACTTGATCTGTTTTCCCCATTTTTTTCTTTCTTTCCCAGTAGCAAAAAACCCCACACTTCCAAAGTGCTATCAATAGCATGCATGCAAAATACCTTTGACCAAAGGCCTGGGTTATTTTATCAGATGTCGAGGAGAAAAAAGGAATGGCAAACAGCCCAGAGCACTGATCAGAAAACCTGGTTCAGCTTATTAATTTGAACACCTGGCATTGGCTGTCTTGTGCAGCAAGGTCCATAATATGGATTCCAAATAATTAGAGGAAGGTCATGGGCAGGTACAGACCTTCTGCCTTCACTGAAGCAGCCAGCTCAGGCACACCGGGTGGGGGATGCTGACCTCAGATATAAGTGGAGGCCTCATTTCTAGTCAATGATTCAATATCTAATTTAAATATGTGCAGCAGCCATGTAGTGAATTGTTGGTGTTGCTCTAAAGAAGCATCAGTTGGACCAGCACTTTGTGAGAAAGCAAATCCGTATTCCCACCCAGCAATATCCTACTCTCTGGTCTGCAAACAGCCCCTGAAATACAAATTTTATTTCTTGTGTTTCTGTAATAACCTTGAACTGTCCCCTCCGATTTCATGGGTATGTTGATATTTAAAGGAAAGAATTAGGGATTTCTGTCCGTGGCCTCGCAAAGGAGGAAATGCAGGAACTCGGAAGCTGAGCCAGACACAGGGAGCCCTAGTTCCTTCCCTAGGCACAAGGCACACATGCTGCAAAATTCAGAGTAGAAATCAGTATATCAGATGAGTGACAGTGGCAGTTTGCAATGACACATATTTGCACCTGGGTGGAGGCAGGGGAGAGAGAGTCAGAGAGCTTCAAAGATGTTTAAATACTTAACTCCTTTGGAGCAATGAACATGGTGCATCTTGAGAAACACACTCCACCTAGGAAGCTTTTCTTGTAACATGGATGAAAGTCCACGCTATCAGTTACAGGGGCTGTAGGTGCTGGGTGATGCAGGCAGTCAGGGCCTATTTCTCTCCTGCTACCAGGTTGGGTTTTTTTTTTCCCATCCAGCTTTCCTCCATCCCTTCAGACACAGCTCGATCCCAGTTTGTCTTTAGTTTATAGATTTCTTCCCTTACTTTCACACTCAAATCTTCAGTAATTATCACATGCAAAGAAAGGGGATCCTCAGTACCAAGAAGTTGATGTCTGGAGGTAGCTGTGAAAGAGGAGCCAAGGTGTCAGATCCTTCTCTGGCACAAGAAACTTATCTTGTTAAAATAAGTCTTCCTCTATTCCCTGTCTGACCAGAATGGATGCCCACAACTCAACCAGTCTATCCACCCCAGAGCTCACAACGGGCACAGCTCTCACATGACAAGGTGAGATGTACCAAGACCCATATTCAGGTATTTCTCAAATCTAGGAGGAAGTAAGGCTCAGATCCAGAAGGATCCACCCAGTAATTCCCTGAAGACTGTGTGTAGCTCAGGGATTTCTCCACCCTCCTGTTTCTCACGACCTTGTCACAATGACTGGCAGGCCGGAGTTCAGACCAGCTTATGGCTGTGACATTGACACACCTTACACTGGAATCGTTTAGATGAGCAGATAAAGTTGTCATTCAGAATCCATCCTTAAAGCATCACCCATCACACATCCAGAGGAAATCCATAAATCCAGCACATGTCCTCCCTGTATGCCTGAAGGAAGTAAAAGTTTCAAGTCACCATTTTTCAGAATGTAGAACCTGAGATCTGCAGGAGAAACATCACTTGCCCATCGTGCCTCAGTGACAGAGTTTTAAATGGAAACCAGGAATCCTGATGCCTGGTCTCCAGGGAAAAGACCACTTCATCATAGACTCACCATGACAACACTGATACAAACTTCATCAACTGCAATCAAAGGCAAGAAAACAAAGGACGAGACGGAGGGAGACAGCAAAAATGACTGACTCGAGATGAGCTGAGCTGAGCACACATTTTAATGGGTATTTGGACTCCCCATTGTTGCTGCTGAAAGGCTTCTGCAACGATCTTGGCTTCCCCTTCATGCAGTTACTGAGTTAATCAAACACAATTCAGCCTGGCGCTGGACCGCTGTCGAACAAAAGCCACAGCTGGTGAGAGGGAGATGTGAGTTTCTGAGCAGGACCACGGGATGGCTGAATGGAAGAGATCCCCCCGCTCCAGGCAGCCCGGGGCAATTGCCAAACACCGTCTTGCTCCAACACCATGTCACAAAGCCAAACCAGCCAACCATGGCAACACCAGAGCCAAAGCCAACTCCAAGGGACGCTGGGCAGGGTGAAGAGCGGTTTAGCGACTACGTGTCTGCAAAGGGCTTCCAGACACATCCTGGTTGGATGGGCATAGCAAAGATACTCATCACACTCTACATCCACTGCACGGTGATTACTCGGTGTCGTGCTAGTAAGGCCACGGATCAGGGGGCCTTTATTTAAGGGATGTGCTAAGTGATGCTTGGGTGGCACTTAAAAATGCAGAAACATAGAAACGGCTTTAACAGCTCGGCCCAAATATCCGTATAGCCATTCATTCTGTCTCTGACTCCAATAGCAGATACTTGGGTGGAAAAAACAATAAAACAGAGATTATAGAGTGAAACTTCTCCTGGTTTAAACTCCCAGCTTCCAGCAAGCAATGACATGAGGACTGCCTGACCTGGAGCCTGCAGTGATGTCACTGTATTGAACTGCTCTCAACAGATCTTTCTTTCATTAATTTGTCTAATTGCTTTCCAGACAGTTGTACTTCTGGCCTCCGTAATGTGCTTCACAATGTTGCACAGATGAATGATACTTTATATGAAAATGTCCTTTCTTCTGTTTGTTTTAATATTCCACTTGATAATCTCATATAAAGTTCCCTAGATCTTGTGTTATGAGAAATGGTGAGTAATCATCTCCTATTCACTTTCTTCATTACACTCATGATTGCCTGGATGTATTATAGCCCTCTCAGTCATCTCTCTTTTAAGATGAAAATTGCCAAGTCATACAATCTCTCCTTGTACAAAGCTCATGAGAAACCCGCGTTCCTGCTTCCCACACTTCCCACGGCCTTCCTGGGCCGACTATAGTCATTTTAACTCTACATGATCAAAAGTGCCCAGCGTGGGAGAGCACCACCGCCACGTAACGATACTCTCCGTTGTGCTCTCCGTCCACTTCCAAAACATGCCTCGCATGGTACGTATCGTTTGAGGTTTGTAGAGGATGGCCCAGGCTGGCTTCGCCACCTCCTTCGCTACACCTGGAGGTACAGCCGTCTGCTGCCTCCGCTTGTTAACCCTGCGCGCAGCAGCCTGGAGCTACACCTGCCACTTTAGGACCCTGGCGCTCAGTTTGGTACATTCCTTCTACAGCTCCTTGCGGACTTTTTTATTTTTGACAACCCTGAAAAACACTCTGTCACCAGTTAGCTCTTCTGCTTCAACTCCTTGTCCATTTTTTAGCTCATTTATAAATACACCAAACAAGCGTGGTCCCATGGGACCCCCCTGGGTATTCCCTCCCCCTGCTCCCAAAACCACCCTTTATTCCTGATCTTTATTTCCCATCTTTGAACTGGTTGCTAATCTATCAGAAGACTCTTCTTCCTGTCCCATGACACCATAGTTTAAATTCTTCACTATGGGAAAAGTATTAATTCTTCTGTATTAATCACATCATCCATATCACATGGACTTTGATTTATTTAAAGAACAATAATAGGCCTGTGACACCCACCCTCTCCCCCAGCATGTCATATGCTTTTTTCAGTCTATTCTTAATCATGGTTCAACCAAGTTGACAGGTAAAAAAAGTCAGATTTCTGGATCCTAGTTCTTGGACCGTTCATGAGTCCAACTTAAAAAAAAAAGATGATACATTTTCCACCTGTCATTGCTCCAGTATCAAGGCCAGTGTAAGCAATGAGGTACAACATGGCAATTTTATATCAGAGTTTCTTAAAGATCTTTCAGTGAATATCCCTTTTACGCTTTAAAAGCATTTTTTGCTAAACCTTTAGTGGCAGACACTTCAGACACCATGCGTCCTTTAGAAAGTAAACTTCTGGGGGGGACCTTGTTAAATTTTAATCACTCATTTTTATGAGGTTAGCATTGCATTTCCTGTGTGGGCTGCCTGATGATTGTTTTGCAATTCACACCATAGAGTTAGTGATCTTTTTTATTATTTTTTTTTCTCTGAGTACAACTTCCAGTTTTGAATATTGTCTCTTTACCTTGTCTAAGCAGGCATTTTAATTTTGTTTTTTCATTTGCTTTTACTGTCTTTCAGGTCTTTTTTCATAGGTCATATACATTCACAATAAGGCTCTTACATGATGTCTTTATGCAGTCTCCAGGATACCATGAAGCACTTTACCCTTGCGGCTGCACCTTTTAACAAGCTTCCTCATTTTTATGTTTTTTCCACTTTGAAGTTGAACTTCACTGTAATTTTTATTTATTTATTTTATTTTGCTTCTACAGGACACTGAATTTGAGTACCATGTGGTCACTCTTACAGAGCAAATCATTGATAGCTGTGCCCTGCAGCACATCCTGCAAGTAAATCCTAAGAGTGAATCCAGACTTGTTTCTCTTTTAGTGGGTTTACGGGTATGAGCTCCGAGTGTTGTGACATTTGCTCCGTGCATACGAGGCCACTTGAAGTCTCTCATTACCGCATATTCTGCCCTCCTAACCTTTTGAATTTCTCTCAGCATGTCACACACAGTCACTTTCACCATCTTCAAGTGGTCAATAAACCAGCCTTAACACCGTTCCCTTCCCTAGGGATACCTTGTCACTTGTGCACAGATTGACCCTATTTTCTTTCTTTGATTTTAAATTTCCTTTACCATAAAAGCCCTTTCTTTACTATTTTGGCCTCCTTTATTGTTCCTGTGTGATTTATGCCACAGATGAGCTTCCTTCTATCAAGGTTTTGGGCTGCGTATCCTATTAGCATCTTCATTTAAAGCATACTAGCATGTGCACAGGGGCAAGTATATATTTAATTTTGTCTGATTGCCTATTTTCATGTGCCCTGATTAGCAGGGGTGTTTGTTGGAACTGATTTTTGCTGTTTCTTACCTGAATTTTATCAAGTTCCAATCCAACCACTTTTAAAGGATAAAGGCATATTATGACTTCACCTTTGGAAAATGAGTTTCAACCTTCAAACCTCTTTCTCGACTGATTTTAACTGGCAACCGCCAGGTTTCTTCCTGCATCATCTCCCACTCTTTGAAAAGGTTTCCTTATTCCTTATAAACTTTTCTTACTCTGTTTTCTTAACCATGCATTGGAACACTGCCTCTGTGCCTGGTTCTGCATTTAAGAAAATCCTTCTATGAAAGTCCTCATTTTTAGCCTATTATCTTAACAGCTTGTGTCTTTCCTCCAGGATTTTCCTCCTACTGTCTCCTTGCAACTGGGAGCTGTGGCAACATCCCATTAGTGTATTAAACAATACCAGGAAACATTCTCTGATCCTTGGGCCAAATGACATGCTCTGATCACATTCATGCTATTGAACTCTATTAACTTCCAAAACACCTAGTGGAAATCCTCCCTGACCCATTTAATTCCCAAACATGTCCAGGAATTGTTTGAAGGAGCGATAGCTGGCCCAAGCCAAACTATATTCTAATAACTTTGCAGCATAGGTAGTTGTCTTCCAGTGCCTAATAACATTCCCTGGAATTGGTTTATTACCACTACAAATATACATTACATGGACCAGGACCCCAGGATTCCTCCCACTGGAGTCTGTCTGGATGTCCCATGGGATCTGGCATGTCTCTACCTTGCAGTTAAATCTCTGATCATCCCTCGTTGTCCTCAGAAACACAGCTACATGTTTACTTGCTGATCGAATCTCCCACCATCCAGCACTTCTCTCTGCCACCTGTGATCCCTGCACCTGAAGACATGTCCTTGGTGCGAGGGGCCACATGGATACCATCTAGGGGGGCATCTTCTTTATGTGGTTCTTCATCCTTTCTCCAGCTGTTAGCCACATGTTATGAGGTGTTGCTTCCTCTTGAATTTGCCATAAGGGAGCATCTCTCCCTCTAACCTGACGGAGGGATTGCTCTATCATCTTGCTCTATCAAGTTTCATCAGTGAATTTCCCTGTCACCTCAAGTTCTTCCAATCTGATCATCTTGATGCCAAACCCAAACACTTCTCCCTAAGGACCATGAGCTGCCAATACCATTTGCACCTACATAACATCTGCCCATGGGGCAAAAGGGGATGGTCTGTGCCATGATCCAAAGCCCCACTCTGTTCCTGGAGATTTGGCAAACCGAAGAAGCATTAGGAATGTGGTATCAGCTGGAAAATCTGAGGTCCAGAGGTAGCAGGGGTGGGATTAAGATGGTAGATTGAGGCTCTTAACTTTATGTGTCAGTCTTTAGGTGTGTGAGCTGATGTCTGAGCTCCCTAGGCAAGGGATTTATTGAATACAGTCAGCAGAGCCCAGAGAACTGATTCACCTGCTCTAACACAAAGGCCCTGTCCTGTGGACCACATAGAGGGTATCCAAGTCAGCCACCTGGGGCTGGCAACTGTGACACAGGACCTATGGAGGACTTGGTCAAAGCGAAAAAAGACCACAAAATGCCTGTGTTTCGGTAACTGAATGGAGCCTCAGATCTACTTTAGGGTGAGCTGTGTGTTTCTTTAGCTTCCACTGACCATACTGATGGGGAGCAGGATCTCCTTGGGCTGTAATGAGGTCTCAGCACCCAGCTCCTATGGAGACACATACATATAGAGACCTGGCAGGTCACAGAGTCCTAAGCAGAGCTGAAAAGTGACTCTAGCTTTCCCACACATAAAGCAGAGAGGTGGGAAGGACCACCTGATTCACTTAGGGCTTCTGCAGGCAGCCCCTCCATAGTAGCTTATACAGAAGTGTTATCAAGATTTATCATAAAACCAGCTATATTTTTAGCACTCACTAATCCTAGTGGAAGATTACTTCAGACACTCATTCTCCTCCCAGCCAGAAACCTTCTTCTACCTTACACACTAAATGCCCAGTTTATATGCATTCCCTCTTGGGCCAAGACTATGCACATCTTAAACATCCTTTCTCTTTCGCAGGCATTTAATCCCTAAATCCACACAAACAGCTGTCCTACCTCTGACCACCTTTGTTTTCTACACTCACTGAGACTCATGCCAGTCTCATCATGCCCAAGCAGCTCTGCCAGCCCTTCTGAAAGCCTCTTTTAGCTCCATTTCCTTTTTTTTCCAATGCAGGCGGAAGAGTTGCAGTGTCCTTAGGCAAAAGAAACTCCCTAACATTAACATCACAAAACGTAAATCGAGCCAATGGGGGAAGACACCTTGCCCATGTTTCCATCCTACAGAGATATGTCTGTCTGCCTACCAGTGCAGTGACCCTGTGCCTGCTCTGGAGTCACTCCAGGGTTATGCCACTGTAATCCTGATCAGATTTTCTGCTCTGTTTGTGTCCACACTGGTGGAAAAAGTGAGCTAACCTTCACGCCAAGTATCCCAAGGGGATAGCTGCAGGAGTGACAGGCAGGCCAGCAAATTCCCGTCTACTTTCTGAGACATGTTTCATCTGCAAATAGTTCTGACATGACAGAGACAAGTTGCTCTTCCAGATATTTAAAGATATGGTATAACACTGCTTGGCCTTAATTTTGGGCTTCAGCAAGCTATTGATTTTTTGATTCTTTATGTTATGTTAATGATGTCATGATCATATCAGAGCAGCAGTGTACTCCTGTAAAGCTCCAGAGTGCAATATTTAATAGATACTGTTAGTATTAATTGATTTTGCTATAATTCATTCTACGCATGTTTTCACTCTTAAGGGTTTGGGATTTTTTTTATTAACAGTGAATTCCCTAAACATTCAGGCAGAATGAAAAGTCAAAGCATTTACTTCTCCTCTTAGTTTTTAATTTGGGAATGGGGGTAGTGGGGAAGGCTGTCTTCTTCAGCTCACCCCAATCGATAGGAGATTAAGTATTACACTCAATAACTGGACTGATGTGTTCCTGGGCAGCTCAAGAGGCAGCCGAATTATATTTTGTCAATTGGCCAGATGAGTTTATGCTATGGATCTGCTCTCCTTCCCTTCTTGCCAACCCCTCCAGATCCTCCATCAATTAAAACCATGGGGGAATCCTCAAGGTGATTTTTTGCCTTTGGTCCTTGAGAGCAGAGAAGGGAACAGAGAGCAGAGACTCACAGTTGTCCTAACAGTACTAGTAAGAATTAAGTCCCCACTATGCAGAAAATCACATTCATACCTAGGTATACTGAGACCCTACCCAGAAAGACTGTAGAACTTAGATCCATACATGAAAAAAAAATTTATGAGGCAATAGGCTTAAAACAGAAAAAACCATTCTACTTTCTGGCTTACTCATACACTCAAAGTTACTTGCCAGCTTGTTTGCAAAACTGGGACTGGGTGAAAATAAGGAAGGGATCAGATTGATTCGTTCTCATCCACGTTTGCAGCTTCTCTTCTCCCTGAGAAAAGCATAGAGCTAAAGCTCTTGGCAAACATCCCAATGTCATCCTCCTACCATTATTAACTGTCTGGCTCTTTAGAGGCACGGGGTGGAAGAGGGCCAGAGAAACCTGCAAGGAGTTGAGAAAAGCCACCTCTGGCCCAGCCGCATTCAGTGGTGGCTCCACCAGAGATGCTCTGCTCTGATAACATCTTATCAGGCCAGGCAAGCTCTAAGAGACAAGGAACAGATAAAATAGGAAAGTGTTATCTGAACTGAAATCCTGCCCCCTTGCCCAGCACAAAATAATTCAGTGCTCATTTGGCAGGGCTGGCTGGTGGCCATTCCAAGCGGGTGTTGGAGGCAGGACATGTCTGGCCGCCTGGTGCCAGCTCCTGGGGTGCCAAGGGAAAGGAGGGCTCACAGGGGCTCCCGTCCCTCTGCTGCAGCTGAGAAAGGCTGCAGACAAAACTTGCACCTCTTTGCGGTGAAGGTTTGGGTCTGCAACAAAACAAAAAGAGTCTGGTTTTCTTGTGGTTGTCTCCCTACATCGGCCCTGAGCCACGACAGTGGGGCCCTGTTAATACAAGTGAGATCCTAAAAAAACCTCGCTTCACTCCCTTTCCTTCCCCATCCAACTGCAGGCAAGGCTGTGTTTCAAATACCTGAAGCATCTTGACCTCCTTCCTACTCCTGCTACCGAGGATCAGGGGAGGGAAGAAAGGATGCAACTGCAACCAGAGGACAGCCTCTTGCAAGAGAGGGAGAAGATCTACATGAGCTCCTGCCACTTTCTGCTCTACTTTTTCCTGACAGCTCCAGCCTCCTGCCCTCCTCCCCAGACCTAGGAATCAAGAAGGGATGGGAAAAGGAGAGAAACAGACATACAACGACCCCCACCCCCCCAAAAATGTGCACTTAGCATCTGCACCAAGCTAACAAGGGAGAAGCCTTCCAGGCATGGGTGAGCTAGATAGAGATTATTTTCTTAACATGTCTCAATTAAAATGTAGATCTTTACTGCCTGGGGCCAGAGGGGCAGGAGGTATTGGGAATGAGATATGGGAGGAAGAAGCAAGACACAGGGGCTTTTGCTTCATTCCTTGCTGTCCTGCCTGCCTTAACCCTTCTGGTGCCACCTCTGCTCTAACAGCCAGTGATTTGGATATGTTCATTGGGTTAAGCAAGGAACTACACGTGTGTTTGCACCTTGAAGTGTCTGCTAAGGCTCCTTCTGCTTCAATTAAACAAACCCAAAACTCGCTCAGCCACTGGTGAGTTGAAATTAATATTTTCCTGCTTTATAGCCAGTACTGTCTGGGAGCCTGCAGTCATCAAGTCCAGCTCCCTACAGGACTTCTCATCGTCCAAGCCACTCATCGTCCAAAGTGCTTTAAGGCTTTGGACCTCACAGCTGCCTGTGAGGTGAGGAACTGTTACTCCTCTCCTACAAACAAGGGGCTAAAACATCGGGAAATTAAGAATTGGAGTCATTGTAAGTTGGGCATTGTTTGATATAGTCATTTAGGTTTCCCCAAGAGCTACTAAAAGAAACTGGCCCTTCCACAGGGCAATTCACCCCACTGCCTTAAACACCTCAGGGTTACAATGAAGGTGTTCAGAAAAAGTCCCTCTCTTCACTGGCTGCTGAGACAAGAAACCTAGCAGTAAATGAGACAAATCCCATCCTAAGTAACTTGTCCAAAATCGCGCAAGGGATCTATGGCAGAGCAGGGAAATTCATACTGCTCTGTCTTGCCTAAGGAAAATTCTGTAACCAGTGGATCATGCTGGCATCCCTTCCTAAATGTACCAAGGGGTGCAGAACTTGTTTTTCCCAGTCAGCAACTGTCCCAAATCTTACAACAGTGCCTCAGACCTTCAGCCCACACCAATTCCGGCTTCCTCATATTATTCACGCCTCAAATCCCTTTAGCCAGGTCAGGCAGGATCGTCCTCCAGCTCCTCCACTCTGCCCCAGCAGACCCTTCAGCATTTCCGCTCCTCCTCAACCTATTTCTCTCCCCGCAACTTTCTCTCTAGTCTTTGCCACAAGATAACCAATAAAAAGTGATGGTAATTGCTGGTGCAACTTCCTAGGCCAGTTCTGCCACTCATCTCTCGTATAACTGCGGCCCTGACAACGGGCTGTTTTTCCCTGCTCTCCTCTGTGGCTGACCTGCGTTGGTGAGACCAGTGGAGAGCTGCAGCCTACTGACACCCAGGCTTGCTCTTCACTACTGGGACAACTGGCAGGGTTCATCTGCAAGATGTTTTACTTGAATGAGGGAGGGACTTCGATATCTCCCCACAAGGCCAGTGATCAGGCTGTCGTCTGGCCCCTGTAACTCATGGAGCTAAAACATCTGTGTCTGCCTTGCTAGATGGTTCCTGCTATTGCCGGTATGGTATTCAAAAGCTGCTGAAGGACATATCTGAAGTGGAAAATGATGGAAGACAAGATGTTCAAGAAAACAGAATGATGAGTTGCTCAGATCCACTTGCCAAACAAAAGAAATATGTATATTGCTGGGGACAGGAAGAAGAGACTATGCTCGTAGAAAAGCAAGAAAGATCCCCCCCTGCAAAAAAAAAAAAGCCCCACAGCAGGATGAGATAATTAGCTTCAACCTCAGAAGCTCCTGTGAACTCACACAACCTGCCTCTAGGACCGTAGTACTACAGGGAAGGGAGGTAAAATCTCCCTGGTACAGAAGCCAACTGGGAAAGGATCTTCCTCTGCACCTCTGCTTGGGGGAATGAGCGCAGAGTGGTGTGGGAGCAATACGGAGAATTAGGGGCTGGAGACACACGTGCTGGTGGCACAGGGGGATATTTGGTGGCAGGTCTCTGAATGTGGGAGTGTGCAACAGAAGATGACAGCACATATTTATGGGTAGGAGTGTGTGTGTGCACATCCACAGAGAGGATGAGTCTGGATAAAGACATCCCTAAAAGGTTTGCTGTGCTTTTCTTTAGGAGGAAGCTTCCTGATCCTCCCCCAGCCCTGCTCCCTTCTGAGACCTGTCACAGGTTGAGGATGATGAAATGTCACAGAAGAAACAGTGGAAGGCAGACATTCCCCACCCTGGAGAGAGCTCGTTTGGCATGCGGTTTTCCCTCATTGGCAGATCATTGGCTGCAGAGGCACCAGGGAGCATCCGACAGCGAGACAGAGAGCAATTCCCTACAAATAGCCCAGCAACTGAGACAGAGTTTCCCGAACCATCCATCCATCACGACACTCGCTGAGTGGCACAACCTTGCAGGAAACCCTAGCCCTGCTTTATTGCAAAATAAGACCTTGGAGGACTTTTTAGAATTCATGGGAGGAGTGAGACTGGTCAAATTGCAAAGCCCAGACCTGGGTTTTGGCCACCCTGAGAATATGCGGGGAGAGGACATCCCAACCTGGGACTGGGCTCTATTCTGTTGCCCAGGGGTCTAAAGTCACTTGAGGTGTCCTCAGGACCCCAGCTGGTCCCCATCTAATCCTTCAGAAGAAGTGGGTTCCTGTAGACTCTGCCATATTTACCAGCCCCGGGTGAGTATCTCAGATACCCCAGGCACTACAGTTGCAGCAGACAGCATGGATGGGCGACTGAATTGAGTTCCTGGCGTAAATAAAAACACCTATATTTCAAAATCTCCTTATGTTCTCCATACATCTGTGTTTAGGCAGCTGAATTAAGTCCTTATGTTGCTACTCCATATCTAGGCCTCCTTGCTGGCTCTGTCAACCTCCACTTTATAATCTAAGTCAGGGTACACTCCTTCCCTGTGGCAGCCCTTTAACTTTGCATCTCAGCTCCAGTGCACATCTGACGAGCTTTCTAAGCTGATCAGGGTGGTCACACAGCTTTCCCCTGTCCCTGTTCCCTCCCTAGCTGTTACCCTAGATACATACTGTGGGATATTTAGATATGCCACCCACCAGTCTGTAGTGCCCCAAAGCAAGGGTGATGCTGAGATGGCAAAGGTGTTTGCCATCCTTTAAATCTTTCTTTAAATCTGCAATCCTTTAAAAACTTTCTTTAATTTGCCTGTTTAGGAACAGTGTTTCTTCTGCTTGGGAAGAGGAGGAGAGGGGAAT
>JAVJGG010000005.1:3047300-3096340 GCA_035590195.1 Aviceda cuculoides | reverse complement strand
CTCCCGCCCCGGCCCCTCTCCCGCCCCTGGAGACTCATGCAGCAACCGAGCGCCACATTTTCAATTTACACCAACTAAATGATTCATCGCCGCCTAAAGAGGCCTGCACAGAGCCCAGGAGGGGAGCAGAGCTGTAGCAGGGAAAGGGAGGGGGGCACAAGATCGGGGCTAAAGATACAGAGATGAAAAGCTCCGGTGACCTGCTCTATATCGGCTCTCCTCTCTTCGGGGCAGAAGCCAATCAATCCTTCCCCCCCTCCTTTCTCCTGCAGCCGTCTGTGGGTCTGTCTGTCTCTTTCTCTCTCAGCGGACTCGAGTTTCTCGGTGTAAGGTTAGGACGGCAGAGCTGTGGAAATCGATTCCTGAGCCCTGGCACACCGCCCTCCACGCAGAGAGCCCAGCTCCGCCGTGAGACGATGGATGGAGAGCTGTCCCCAGGCGTCCCCAGGCCTCTCACGTGGTGGGAGCTGATAGCTTCAAAAGGGGGGTCTGGGGAAAAGGGTCAGCGTCAGCCCTTGAAGTGCAAATCCCAAAATAAGAGAGAGACAAAAAAGATAGATGCTGTACCCCATCTGGCAGTTTTCACCTGTCTCCCAGTCTACCACTGTTCCTCTTGATGGTTTCTACTGGAGGAGGAAGAGGAGTGAAAGGCATGGCTTTGCCCACAGGCAATCTGGTCTCCAGTACCACTCTACCCCAGGTCCTGCATGGCCTGACTGCTTCCTCCATCCCTTCCACAAAACAGCTCCCACATCAGCATGGCTGGATTCAGCCGTGCACTGGAAAGGCCCTGGGATTCCTGACTGGGAGGGAAGAGAGAAGGATTAGCACTCACGAGGGGAAATGCTTATGGCACACTTCCCCAGAGATCCTTGTGCAGTCGTTGATGATGCATCCCACTTGAGGAAAGGTCTATTAATGAATCTTAAGGGGTTCTGATGTGCACAAAGTTCTAATAAGAGACTTAGTGTTATGGCACTCTTACCCTGAATACCCTGCACAGCCAAACCTTGTTGAATGGGATGTAACTGGCTCCTGTGCTCCCAGGGCTACCCAAAAGGATGAGGAAACTGAGACCCAGAGAGGAACATCTGAGGCTGCACTGAAAATCCCTTCCAAACCTGGACTGGAAATCAGATTTCTTGACTGCAGTAGAAACTAGGGGGAAGGAACAGACTGGAGTGGGTTTCGGTAACATTTGCCTTCTGACTGCTTCAAAAAAAATCCACAGGGAATTAATCTCAGTGACCCTGCTGCACGGTACATAAATAAGAGGTGCCTCTCTTTTCCAGATAAGGAAACAGAGGTTAAGTGACCAGACGGAGGAGGGCATGGGGATCCTGCCGTCAACCATGTCCAGACTGCGAGGCCAAACTTCTCCTTGAAGGACCGAGTCTGTACAGGAGTTTCTTGTTCTGAGTCGATGCTACCAGCCTCACTCATCACCAGCCAGCACATTTCTGACACTCCTTCACAATAAGCTGCTGGGCAATCTGCAGTTGTCTCTGCCCCTTTTCTCTCCTTTGGGGGATTTATTGCTGGATGTATTGATTGCTTGTTGCCACTGACCCTGGACGTTAGGAGATGAAATATCTAGCATTGCTGTGGTACAATCAATGGCCAAATTCATGCTTTCCTCTACTGCTTGCACATAGGCTGTGCTGTCCCTCCATTGACAGCAGAACACGCAGTGCTCTGTAGGGTGGTTGCAGGATAAGATGAGATGGAAACATACTATAGAGCTGTATATCAATTGGAAATATCCTCAGGTCAGCAGGGTGAAAGTTTCATGGGTTCATGCCTACCAGACCGCAACTCAGGACCGGTTTACCAAGGATGCCTTGAACAATTAAAGAGCCTGAGTCAAGTTTTTGGACAAGTTTTGGGATGGATCACCTAGATCTGATCTGAAATTAAGCAGACTGTCATGGCTTTGGATGAGGGTCACAGAAGCTAAAGAGCATCCACAGAAGGCTGGAATATGGTACAGGTTTGTTCCCTTTTCTTCTGCTCCAGAAAGAAGAGGTAGCAAAGAGGATCGCTTCAACTGGATCACTGTCTCCACCAGGAGAGTTTGCAATGCAACAGGAAGAATTCAGAGGTGAACTCAGTGGGAGAAGACAGACACACTGCAATAGCAGGGTCCATCAGAATAACCCTCCATCGCTGCCAAGGGCACTGTGAAACTTGGAGTGACAGCACCCTACAGAGCCACGCTCAGCTGGAGACATTTAGTTAGACAGATCCAATGCACTTTCCAGCCTCTGTCTCTGCTGAGGGGTTCTTGGCAAAGGAGACCACCTTGCCACTCATAGCCAGGAGCTCAGCCAACCTGACACCTCCCTCTCCACAGCTTTGGCAGTGGGTTCCCCACAGGAGATCACTGTCAGCGAAGGCTGCAGAGAGGAAACTTCAAGATCAATAGCATCATTAAAAAGCCTACAGAAAACAAAGCCAAGGAACTAATCTCCCAGTCCTGAGGACATCTGGATCCAGCGCTCCTTGCGAGGCACTGGATAAGCCAGTACCGTAGAATAATGAAATAGTGGAATGAGGTCCCTTCTTGGCCTGTTATAGAGAAGCCCAGGAATGTGGATATAGACAAATTTGCTCAGCATCCTGGCCAGATAAGCCAAATGAGGAGTTGGCTCATTGGGCACAGTTGAGTTGACCCACACAGGACAAACACTCAACTTGAGGGTCAACATTTTCCCACAGTGAGCACACAAACCATAACATCTCCTTGAAATCTAACTTGGGGTGGACTCCATGATGCTTACAGGGACCTGATTCCTCTTTAAGGGCAATGGAGATCACGGCAAGTCTGAAAGAGGAGAGGTTTAGGTCAGCAGTGGAAAGTTGGAGATGCTGAGACAAGTGTCTAAGCCAGGTTGCTAGTGAGAGCCAAACTGCCTTAAGTAGTGGAAACAAGAAGGTAACTGTCACCCAAAGAAGAGCTGCTTGTGGGTTTGATTCAAAGCACATCAAGGTGGACAGGCGCTTTCCTGGTGCAGTCAGCGGACTATGGATCAGGTGGTTGAGGAGATCTGACCAGTCTCTACCACCCTTATATTCCCTTGTCTTCCAAAAAATGCTTCTCAGTTAAACAAAGTCTGCCCCAGCAAGACCCAGAGAACTTACTGGAGGTACCTGGGTGACTCATTGGCTCACCTAGCTCAGCCAGGGACTGAGACAGCATTTTGCATCTCTGCCGTGTGTCGTCACAGCCATTGAGGGAAGATGGTTGGCAGACCAGCTGAGCTGGGATGGTGGCAAACACCAGCAGGTACTTACGTGTTGTGAAGAACACACCATCCACAGTGAGGGTCGCCTGAGCCCAAGCACTCGCTGCAGGTCTCGTACTGGCTACACGACTCCACGGGCACCCGAGTGAGCTGCAGGAGGAAAGGGGACAACCTGTCAGGCTTTTCACAGGGCTCTGTAATGCCCATAACAACTTGGCGGAGGTGCCACCCTCCCTGTCCTCTTCCCCTGGTGCCTATCCTCCCGGAGGGACATCCCCGTAGAGCTCGGCAGGCCTGGGGCTCCCCTCGACAGAGGGATGTGGCTGCAGATGGCTCGAGTTCAACTTGGTGCAACCCCTGTCCAGATCAGCAGTCAACTCGGTGCAACCCCTGTTGAGACCAGCACGTCCCCTGTGACCTTGCCCTCTTCCCCATGGCCTTTCACACTTCCCTGCCGGATGACCTCACTTGCAGAGCTTCATTGCCAGATGTCCTCATTTGCAGTTTCACAAGGAATCAGCAAATCAGGCAGGCTGTGTGCAGACCTGGTACCTTGAGACAATTAACCAACGTGTGACCTTCTGCAGCAAGTTAAATTCGCTGGATCTCAACACTCTCCTACATGCTGGTTGTGGACCCTGTTGCTTTCTGGCTTCCTGTGAGAACTGAGGTCTCGTCATCTCTCTGTCTCCCTCCCATGACCTCCCACACCACCGCTGGTCCCAGGAGAGTGTTAGCTCCACTCCCTGTTGCCCAGGCATCTTTCCAACCATCAGTTGTCCCATCCCCGGAGAGGTTGTTGCCAGCAGGAAAAGGACAAAGGCTACCAGCCTGGGTATCGAATGAGCTTGCTGTCACCTTGACTCTGCAGCTCAGAAGGCATTAGAGGTGGACCTGAAACACCCATCTGCTGCCAAAATACTGCATGTTATTATCTTTTTTTTCCTTTCTTCCTTTTTAATTAAAGTATTTCAGTCAGAGATTTCAAAGACAGAAGGGACTGCCTAGCCTGACCTCCTCCTGTCTAATGGACCAGAGCCTTTTGATTCTTATTAGGTTTTGTAAGCCCCTTCCTTCTTTTGAAGCCAAACGCACAATTTGGGCCAAATGACCTGACAGTCTCTTTTCCACTGAATAAGCTTCAGAGAGCTTCTATAATATACAGTCAATTGCCAGTGCCTTCACCCCAGCTTATGTCAGCAGGGAGAGTTTATTCCTTCAGATGATATAGTGTGGTATTATCCTGATGAAACACCACTGAGAACTGCCAACTATAAACAGCAGAACAGTTACTCGTGACAAATGACAAAGGAATACACCTGGATCCTAGTGACTATTTTTTACTTGGTGCAACATTCGAGAGAGTTTGAGCTGTGAAGTGACAGATTAAGATTCATTCTGATTGCAATTGTAAATGAAACAAGAACTGGCTTTTATATATAACTATATATGAGGCAAAATTCCAGCTATTTATGAAGACCTTTTCTGTTTGTATCAGAAATTGTCTTCCTAATCCCTATACAGACACCCCACATGGTAGTTGATAGTTTATGAGCAAAAGCTGAAAATCTGTATTTTTACCTCTGGCAAGTGGCAGTAGCTTTAGAAAACTTCAGATAAAAATACAGTGGGATTTATTTACCATTGCACCATTGCCTGTGTCAAGTCACCCAAAGAAACCAACTGCTGCTACTCAAAGCTTTTAATGAAAAAGGGAGAATGTGAAAACAAAACAAAACAAAACAAACCTTTCTCAAATTTAATCTATTGCCATGAGCATAAGAACATAATCAGGACAAACCACTGAGAAACGAAAATGGGAAGATCAAAACAGGGAGCAAGTCATTGAAAATTCTGTACGTATCAAGAAGTTTCAAAGGTAAGATCGCTTGGACATGAATGCAATTGTTCCACCTTCCTTAAGCTTCAGATCAAGAAGGTATCAACTGTTCATCAGTTCTAAGTTGTATGCTCCAGGATTTCACCCAACTAGACTTATGTTGAACCCGATAGTCTGTGTTGCATCCAACTTCCAAAAAGAGATACAATTTTTTACAAGAAGACATCAAAGGGTGGAGACCCTATAATTTCTTATGTCGGCCATTCCCACCTGTTATTTCCACCTGAGAAAAATACATTGCAAATTATTTTTCCTTGATCACATCTAGCTTGACCATGCCTGTGCTGTGAACATCAGAGTACTTGCAGAAGAGGCAGATAATTCAGTTTTGAAAGACTGTAAATCTGCCATTCCTCTACCCAGATGCAATTGATTGTGTAATCTCCACCTTGTAATTAGAAATTTGTGAACACAGTTGGTATTGGCTATGCAGTTCCTATCCAAACAACCCTTGGTTTAACATATGGTGCTGCTCGATTTATCCTCATTAGCTGTAGATAGTTTTTCTGAACCTCAGTTTCTGAGGTAGTTTACATCTGTCTTATAAAGTGAGCATTGGCTAAGAAGTTTAGATCAGAACATGCACTTTTCCAACATCTAGTGATGTTGGGTTTGAATGTTCTGAGTCAAAATCCACTTGTGACTATGATATATGTACAAGAAAGAAGCCCTAGAGGACTGAAACTTGCTATTTCTTTGCAAATTGCTACAAAACCAGTAGACAAAAAGTGGTCTCCGTAGGTTTTATTATTATTATTATTATTATTAATTTAATTAGCTGTCAAAGGATATCCAAGCTTCTTTCGGAGGCCGGAGGAACCTCTTGGGAATCCAGATCTTCATCTTTGCAGAAATGCTTCCTTTTCAGTACATTTAGGGTACTCAGTCTCTATAGGATATAGTTTGTACGTTGTATAGGAGCGCACCTTGCTTGTGTGACTGTCCCAGAGCACAGCTATGCGGTATAAGCTTGCACCAAGCTACATCCCACCTCCTGTCAAGCACACCAGAATAGTAGGTGTCCTCTGTCACCATTTGCATTGCTATGTGTTATTCCTGCTATATGAGACCTTTTGTGAGTTCACCTCAAGTAGCATTATTGCGAGATTAATTAAAATTATACCATGCTGATAAATGTCTTGGGCTGCAAGTGTCAGACCTTCTAATTAATAAAGAAAGAAACTACAAAAAACAAAGGAGCTGAGACTGAAAGGAAAGCCACCTAGGGGTCATCAGCTGAAAAGAAAAAGAACATCAAGCAAATAAGGCACATCAGAGGTCTTATTTTCCTTTGGAACATAAACTGTAATTAATTCAGCTTAGCTTTCCCAGTTAAAAGTTTTGAGAACTGACCGTGCCTCCTGGGAGCAGTCAGCTTTTTACACTGCCCCTAAAATATCTGAAAAAGAAAAGTCCATGCAGCCTCCCAATTACAGTGCCTTGCCATTATTCACTGTGATGAAGGGACTAGGCAGCGCTGAAGGTTGAAATCTCCATTGTAAACCAGACTGCGATTACTCCTTCCACCCCTTCTCCATCCTTGGAAAGTCTAACAGATTTTTCAAGGTCACTTCCCAACCTCCGTGAGGCTCCCTACCTCCGGTTTTCATTGGGGTGGAACCTGGTTTCAATATTCTGCAGCAAGTATAACCAGGGTCTCAGGTTATATGCAGACAGAGGATTAACAAAAGCAATGTGTCCTTCATTTTGGGGCACTATAAGCCAGGTTTGAGTCATTTATATTCCTGCAGTGGTCACGGCTTAACTGATATTTTTGGCCTCACTGTGCTAGAGCAATATATGGATGTAAGAAAAGAGTGGTGTTGTTCTAAGGGCTTATATCCCGTACGTGACGAAGCACATATCCCCGTTTTATCAATGAGAGCTGAAGCTGAAAGTGAGATCTCATGCAGCTGAAGTCGGTGCTATCTAAATGTCTTTGGAGATGTGGGCTTAAGGCATCTGAGCAAGTCCACGCAAGAAGTCCAGGAAAGACCTGATTATTGAACGCTAAGTTATTAAGCACAATATATTTAGACTTTGGCTTCAACGAAATACTGAAGAAATGAAGGTAAGGGTCCTACAGATCCCTGTCCCCACACCTGAGGGACATCTAGGAGCTGCTGTGCTTCCAAGGCTCTGCCCATAGCAGAGCGGAGGGACGGATGATCTCTGATCACCTCCGTAGGCAGCATTTCCAGAGCAGCCGGCCCACCACAAGATTTCCAAGATCGCTGCTGTGCAGTGGCGGGCGCGAAAGACCCAGGAACCTGACCACTAGCACCTTGCTCGAACAGGGGAGACTAAAAAGGGTCAGGACTGGTATCCCTCAGGCAGCTTCAGCATCTAGACTGTCCCCTACTCACAGCGATCCCGAGCGAGATGAAATTCCAGAGCCGGGGTCGGACAAGTGGTAAGTGCATCTGACGGCCTTCTCAAGGGCAGCAAGACAACCATGAGCAGGTCCAGCTGCCGTAGCTGCAGCAGGATTTGAAAGGTCATTCCACTTCGTCAACACATTCACCCACCGATCCCCAAAGAAATCATCCGTCAAGTTTCTGGCTCACAAGGATGTCTTGGAAAATCTGGCGAAATCTGCAAACTGCTGTACGGTTCAGAGCTCACCTGCTACATACGACTTCAGGGCTTTTCGCACAACACCTGGGCCGTCCTCACCTCTGATCCAGCCTAAATTCCAAACTGCAGCTTCTCTAGCTCCCAGCCTCACTTCCACCCTCTATTTCTAGTATGAATGAGCTACAGAAAGTCATTTAAAACAAAATGATTGAGGTTTTTGGATCTGATAGACAGTAACAGCTAATCCTGTTAGAAATTTGGCTCCCGCTTCTGCCATTATATATTCACAAAAGCTCCTGCTATGTGCTCAGTCATAATTTTCTGGCTCCCATTTTTGACTTTTTTATTTCAATATACATTACTTTTTTTTCCCCTTAAACTGCCAACATTCCGGTCAAAATGTGAATCATTGCTCAATCTCTGCTGTTATAATTGGATGTTAATACAGCGTCGGGATTTATTCAGTCTGATGGACTAAGTTAATTTAAATGTACAAAAAGACATCATAAGTAGCCAATTTCCTCCCCAACAGTCAAAAGATACATTTCCAAAACACTGAACAGTGACTCTGTCAAGCCCTGTGGGTTCTGTGAATGCGGCTATCTTTCAAGACTCAGCCAACCCCGAGAAACTGCAGAATGATTAAGAGAGGAGCTTATTTGATTTCAAAGCCTTGAATAGAGTATTCATGATAATACAGTTTATTAAATAGAGCAGCAAAAAACACCTAAGAGACCACTGGTGGCACCAGATTCTGCACCCTTAACAGAGTCAGTGAGGATGTTTGGTCACCTGCACGGCATCCCAGGATGCCACTTTTAATTTGGCCTGAATTACAGATAAAGGGACCTTGAATTCCTCTGTCATGTTCGAGATCCTGTGCCTCATCCACCTGACCTACAAACTCAGCAAGAAGCAGGAGCAAAGAAAAGAAAAGCCCAGGGAGTTGAAGCACGTCTTAGTTATACTGGTAAGAAACAGCACTTGGACTCCTGTGGGGCTGTAAAACTGGTGGGAGAGGAGATGCTCCTGTGGAGATGGAGAAGAAGATCTGGGTTTGATCCCAGCCTGCCACTCCAGCATGATAACTAAATCACTTGCCACTCCCACCGGGACAGGGCATGTCATTTCTCATCAGACACCCCCAAGCTCTTCCTCTTTATCGTAGCACTCTTCCCAGTAAATCCACGCCTACATACTTGGAAAACTGGAGGCTTTAATTAAGGACGGTTAATTGGAAGCAGCAGTAGCTGTCAAGGACAAATGACACAATAATTAAACTGGGGGGTCAGCGTCCCGCTGCGTGGCAGGGTAAATTACCTGTCCAAATATCTTTGTTCACAAAGGGCTTCCTACCTACAGCTGTACGTGTGCTGCTTCTCCTCTTCTCCTCGCTGCCCTGAGCTGTCCTGCACATCTTTGGTGAAAGACGTCTTTACTCTGGCGTTGCCAGAGCGAATTCCCAGCCACAGTCACACGCCAATCACAGGAACAGAGGTAAAGCAATGACCGATATAGAAAGATTTGAGGCCCACAGCCTCTGTGGCAATAGCCCCAGAAGCCTTTGGGGTAAGGCAGAGAGATGTCGGTTCCCATCAGATGCTCTCACGATGCTCTCATTGCCGTCGGTGCTCCTACAGCAGCGCAATTTTCTTGGCACCCTTTGCAGTGGAATCTTCTTCTCCCTGCCTCCCTCGGCAGGATGACCCTGCTTTACAGCTCGCTCAGAAAAGCCAAGTTGGGGACTTTGGGAAGGCTTCATTTCTGATCCATCAAGTCTGCAAACCTTGGCACTTGTGGGGAACAGCTCTGGGATGGGACGTATGCAAAGCAAGGGTTTTGCCCTCTCGCCAAAGTCTGTCTGCAACATCAGAGTCTAAGTCTAAGCTAGAAATCCAGGCTCTGCTGAAGGAGAGACCTTTGGCAGGGCAGGATTTGTCTGCTCTCTGTTTTAGATGTCAGCCCAGGGATGAGATAAATCACACTCTGGATGTTCCCATGTCTATCCACTGAATACAAAGGAGTCTAGACAACCAGGTCAGATGAAGACATTTACGACGTACAGGTTGAATACAGGGTGAGGTGAATCTCACATCGATGCCATACTTTCTCCAATACCTCTAATCTTGCCACTGCAAACAATCCCCAAGCATGCTAAAGTCTCCCCTCTTCCTAACTGTAGTACCAGAATAACCAGTCACAATACAAAATGCATTTTCTTTAACCACTGGGAGAGTGGTAGAGGAAATCCGCTGTGTCACATAACTAGAAAAATGTTCCAGGAACTCAAAAGACCTTGTGTGATGACACGAACTGTGTTTGAACAAGTGCCTTTCACCATCTGCTCTGTAAATACAGCTCTCATGTTTTGCTGCATCCAAGCTCATTCCTGCTCTTTGTTCTGGTTTATTTACAAAGGAACAGACACTCAAATAACAAAGATTATCTCAGTCCTTCTCTTGACGTCTTGGCGGCTTCCCAGGTTCCCCCTTCACAACTGCTCGGCCTACGCCCCGTGCTGTCCCTTCTTCAAAAAAAGTCTACTACGCTGTAATGACTCTTCTCCCAAAAGCATCAATACTCGAGAAGAAGCTAGGGACACATCATCCTGCTCTGAGTACGGCTGGCAACCTGGACACTGAAGAGCGTGTGCCCAGAGGTTCCAGCATTGATTCTCATTCAGCTTTCCTCCCAATTCACTCTTGTTTTTAACTTACCAAGAATGCAAAACTCTTCCTCAGCTGGGATAGCAACAGTGCATCCCACCGGCATGCCGTTGCAGTCTCTGCACAAGGCAGGAAATTTATTAGGAGTCCTTGTCCCTTGTAAAAATCACAGTTCATCAGCTCAGAGGTGTGGAAGGAATGTCAAGTGGTTTTACCCAAGCCTGATGAAACCAGCCACCTTCTTACCCACCCTGCAAACCATCAGCTCTGGCCAACTTTCTCTATAGTATTCAATCTATATTTCACCCTGCCAGGTCTAGGTAGCTTCAGATCCCCCCTGCCTTGTTCACTGCTAAATCTTGATCCCATGGTCAAGTGTTTCAGCCTGTAAACTGTAAAACAAATGAGGTTTGGCTAAGTATTTGCGTTCAAAAGCCTTCAAAATAGAGAGCCTCATGTCACAATTAATGCAGGGCCAGCCCAGGCTTAATGAGAGCCAGAGCCTGTGTGGTTACTGAAGCATGCCTGCTGAGCAATGGATAGATTGTTACCCAGGCTCTATAAAGACTATATATAGATTTAATTGGGACCTGTAATGGAATTTATGTCATTGCAATGGGCTTTCTCAAAGTCCAGCATCACTTGAAGGCTCCTGGTGGAGGCGTGAACTATTAAAACACACAGGGAGAAGTTAATAGCTGTTTCTAATGGTCACGGCTACTTTCCAGGTTACCTTGTTCCACCACCTTTCCAGATGTTCCTATCCTCACCCTCGGTTACCAAGGAGCATCTTCCTGCAGATTCGTTCACCTCAGCAGCCCTCTCAGGTAGCCTATCATGTCTCCTTGTTGTCAGCTCCCATTCATTTAATCCCATCACTACTCCAAATCCCACCTTTATACTCTCATCATCTCCCTGGGTTAAGATGCCTTCATCCCAGTGTCTGGAGGATCTTTGCCTCACGTCTGTCCCCAGTCACCCCCACTCCCTCCTGGACTTCTAGCTCTGCTGCTTGATGACCCGTGTGGTTCATGAAGCATTGATCACGCTGATCTAATTCCCTTGTACAGGGTTATATGACCCCTACAAGTGCTGTCAAGCTACAGAAATCGTGGTAGACAGACATTTCTTAAAATGCCCTTTTCTTCAGCTGTGATCAGACTTAAAATTCCCCATAATAGTACTCAAACTGAGCTGTACTGGTTGGGATCAACACTCCACATATCCTAGTTCCTTGTCTTCAGCCATGGCCTTACGGCACTAAGGAAAGCATAAGAACAGGGTAAGCATATATGGTGTGTCCCCAGCAGCTGCCCAGCCTTTGGCTATTTTCATTCAGGGGAACTTCTGAGTCTTAGGTGTCTCTATTCCATAACCTGAACAGATCTTTCTTTTAATTTTCCAGTTTATCTTTGAAATTACATTGGCTTTTTGCCTCCACAGCACGCTTTGGCAGGGAGTTTCACAGCTCCAGAGTCCACTGCTTGAAGGGATCACCTCCTTTCGTTTGTTCAGGACTTGATTTTCAACAGTTTAATTTCATGCCCTGTAATTCTTGTATTTGCAGAGGTGGTGAACAGTCACTTCCTATCCATCCCCCTCTGCCATTCATAACGTCACCAGTCTCTACCACACACCCCAGCTCACCTCAGCCCAGGCTGAGCAGTTCCTGCTTCTTTGGTCAACCCCCACATGGAAACCACTCCATACCTCTGATCATTTTGGTTCCATTTCTGTTTTGACCATTTGTTTACCCTCGTTAGCCAAATGCTGGGCAAAAGGAGAGGCTACCTGGTGACCTAGGTCACCTCTTCAAAGCCTTCTCCTCCCTGGACTCTCAGGCACTGACCACATCATCAAAAACTATTAAGCTACCACCTTTACCAGGGTGTCACCTCTCAGCGTGAGACACATACCCTCCATACCATGCATATCCCTCAGGCTCATCCCAGCTGCGAAAGAAAACACATCAGCTTAATCCGCGATTCGGACTGCTTTATCAGGGGCTCGGGGGACGGCGGGTAACTCGGAAAGCTGTGTGCTCTCCCTTGCTTTCAGCGGCGCGAGCGTACGGCGGGACCGAGCTTCACACACCTCCTCAGAGGACAGGACACACTTCTTGCCATGAAGAGGGGTGTTTGTTTTGTTTCCCCGATACCCTCACGCATACTCCCATTTCGACTCCTCTCATCACTGCCTCCTCTCCTTTTATAAGTCATTCTCCGCGCGGTGCCATCAAATCTCCGCAGCCTGCCACTGGCAGCATCAATTGGAGCGATAGCATCAGCTGAAGAGTGATGAGGTCACGCTGGTTAATCTGCAAACCAAAAACTTGAGATGTGAGGCAGGGAGAGCCATGATAACCTCTGCTTGCACTTGATCAGGCTGCAGCAAACATACACTAACCCAGCCTAGAGACACAAAATTGGGATTTTCCAGGGCTATTACAATACCTCTGCCTCTCCAGAGCGCTCACCACCAAGAGCATTACTGAATGTTTCAGCCAAGAGTTAACCAAGATCCAGGGAGAAAATATGAAGCAGACTCTTCGCAAGCCCTTAAATATATGTCTTAGTTTATTAAATGAGAGAAAACCAGAGCGAGCTTACTGCTCAGTCAACGCCTGTGAGAGCTCCATGCGCTTTCAAGGTTTGGGTAGTAAGTAGTGCTGCCAAAAAGATAATGTCCAGGCAGAGATGCAGGCAACTATTTCGGGGCATATCTATTTGCCTTTAGATATCTCTGCTGTTTGTTTCAGCATGAAATAAGTGAAAAGTTCCTAGCAAAGCCCAGCTTCCTCTCTGTAGCACTTTAATTCATGGAAGGCTTGAAATGCAGAATTCCTACTGAGCGCAATGGAGAGTTGCTCCATCCCAGCCCCCAGAGCCCATATTTCAATGGATTAACTGCATAACCTAGTGCAGCAAGCACTACACGTGTTTTCCCAATTTTCTTAGACATCTTGCCATAAAATGAAAGTTCAAGGACACTTAATTCAGGGATCATATAAATGCATAGCATTTAAGGTCAGAAGGGACCATTAGATCATCTGTTCTCACCTCCTGTACATCACAGGCCACTAAATTTCTCCCATCTACCCTTATACTGAATCAAATAATCTGGTTTGAGCTAAAGTATGTTGCCTAGAAAGACCTCCCATTTCAATGTGGAGGTACCAAGAAATGGAGAATCCTCCATTTCACGGGCAGTTTGTTCCAGTGGTTAATCACTCACACCATAAAAAGCTCATACGTGCCTTACTTTTCACCTGAACTCATCAGGCTTTGGCTTCCAACCACTGATTCTTATCCTATTTTTCTTCTCTGGATTGAAGAGCCCTTTACGCTTGCTGTTTTCCCCCTGTGAAGATGCTCAGACATGCAACTCAAGTCATTCCTCAATCTTCCTTCTGATAAATTAACAGACTGAGATTCTTTCAGTCCCTTTGAGGAAACCACACCTTCCCACTCCCTACAAATAATTTTTGCGGGTCTTTAGTGCTCCTTTTCCCATCTCTTAGTGCTCTTTTACAAAAGGAGACTCCAGAGCTGACCGCAGAGCTACTACTCTCCCACTCTCTTGCACTCCTTCAAGGATGCAGGATGGTGTCAACCTGTTTCTGCTACAGGCTAGACTAGGAGAAACCCTTTGCAAGGATGTAAAGGAATGACCTGCTCACCCATTTCAGTCATTGCTTTCTAGGACACGTCTCCCACTTTCCAGCCTGACCTACATTCCTTCTTATGAGACACAGAAGTTTGCATTTGTTTTCTTTGAAGGAGCCAAAGTCGCCCAACTGCTCCATCATCATCTTCATTAATGCTGAGCTAATCATTGCTGAATATTTTATCCACGGGATTTAATATCAACTTGCTCTCATTCATGAAAATTTTCGATAGCTTTGGGCCCAATATTGAACCCTGGAGAATACTACTAGGAAAACCCTCGGGCCCTTTGAGAGCTGCCAAGTATTAAGCCATTTTCAGAGATGTCTTTTTGCTATTTTTAGCTTTTTATTTTTAGCTTTTTTTTTTTTTTTTTCTAATGAGAACAGGCTGTGGTGTTGACTCAAGGGCTGTACAGAAAGGTAAAGACAGGGCATCCACACAATAAAATTTTGTTATTTCCTTAAAGAATAAATCACCTATTTCCTCAAAGAATGAAAAAATATCTTATTTTTTACAAAAATATGCTACCCAACTGCCATTTGGCCCAATTCAAGAGGAAGCATCAGAAGCTTCACACTTATCCAGGGACATTACTACTTAGTATTACCCCTTCTAAACCACCATGAATCCCTAAAGCAGGGGTCTCACTGATGCACCTAAGTTCTGAATATATTCCCTAGGATATTCGAAATAGGGCATTTCAGATCTCAGGTGTACAAAGTCACCCTCAGAGGGGCCCTGCACTATCCAGTGCCTGTATATTGTAGCTTTATACTTGTCTAAAACCCCTCAGTGAAAAACCTGAAGTTAGATAGGATCCATCTGGGCACTGGAAACCTGTGGGGCTGAGAGGAGAAGTGGCTCCTGAGGCTGAGATGACCCCCAAAATTTTGGTTGCCCTGTGACTACAGGAACTGCAGAGGTGCAGCAGCATTGATACAGCTGGTTTTGCTGACATCCAAAAATATGCATGGGTCATCCTTTCTCCTGATTCCTGGTGATAACTCTGAATTCAGAGGTCCTTTGCATGGATCCCTAAGCTTGTGCGGGAGCGCACAAGGCTCTTCATTTCTCCAATCAGTCTCTCTCTCCCTTGCACTCCTGTAATTTTTTCACATTTTTCTCCAGCCAAAGCAGAAAGCTGAGACTCCCACTGCACCTTTCTTTTTATGGAAAGACATACACGGCACCCAGATTTCTTGGGAAAAAACAGCTGGCATGAGGATCTGTAGAGAAACAGAACTTTTATCCCTATAGATAACTGATTCAAATCGGATTTAAAGCCTTCAACAGTCCCCGGTACTGCTTTGGTCCCGTATGAAACAGCGAGATCTCATTTCAGCTCCTTGCTGCCAGGCATTGAACTCACAAAAGCCGCCGTTGAGCAGGAGCGCTGCCCGGGGAGGGGGGCAAGGAGAGCGGCTGGCAGGGGTGACCGTGTTGGACGACTGCAAGATGAACACTGCCAGCTGGCCTGGGCATACAGCGTGGAGACCTAAGAGACCCCACAAAGCCTTTGCCAGCTCCGTCCAGGTGGTTCTCAAACTGGCACCTTGAAAGAGAGCAGGATTAACCTCCTGGAGCATCTTAAAGGAGCCCTCCACCTCAAAGATCAAAGGCGCGCCGGCTCCACGTCTCTTCTTACACCTGCCTCCCTCGTGGGCATCCCTTACAAAAGCCCACAATCTGATTTGGATGGGGGTATTTGCTCAGGTGCATTTCACAGCACACACCACTCCATGTGAAAAAAAAAAAAAAAAAAAAATAGAAAAAAGAAAACCAACCCAAAAATACCCTTTTGTCCCTGGCCACAAAGAAGAAGGGAGCCCCGTTTGGTACATAATGCCAGGGGAAAGAAATGAGAGCAAGGCAGAGGGCCAGGCCCTCTGGAATACAAGCCATGCCGCGCAGCTCGAAGGACTTGCTCCTCCTGTCCAGCTCCAGCAGCCGTGCCAGTGATGCTCCCTTGCTCCCGGGGCAGTCCCAGCACTTCCCAGCAGCGCTGGCACACACCCACGCCGCCGGCATTGCGAGTGACACTCGTGTCACTTGGCGGGACCCTCCGGGACCCTTTTATCCAGGTCTCGCCCACATCCCAAAAAGAAGCCGGTGGCTTCAAAGAGTTTGGAGGCTCCTTGCCGAGCTCAGGGCAGCCGAGTGCCCCGTCTCGGTGGCAGGAGCAGTGACCTCCTCGTTGCTCCCCTTTACTCTTCCTTGTCTTCGGCCGGCGCAAACACGTGCACAGAAGGGCCAGCACTTCACCTGCGGTCCTCAGCGCCATTCAGGATGGGGACGGGGAACAAAAAGCATCAGGGATCAGAAGAAAGTCAGGCATTGCACTGAAGTGGCTGTCCCAAGGTCAAACACACATAAGGTTTTATCGGCATGAGAACCCACACCAGTTTTATTAAAGCAATCCAGCCACTATGGAAGCCCTGCTGCTGCGGCCACGCGTACCTTGGTTTAAGAAACGCTCTGATGCACAGACTGGCCAAAGCGGAGGGAAGCTGAGGGAGCCGAAATCCCCTCTCCAGAGGTGTGTGAACTGGATCCGCTCTCCTTTCGGCCACAACAGGCTCGGAGCACCCACAGGGTGAGCAGAGAGGAGCAGAGGTACCGACCGCCCGGCACCACGCTCCTTCCCACGCTCCCGTGCACGCACACACGCAACCCTGGCAGCCAGCTAAGGGCATCTGCAAGCGCTGGCAGATTTCTACCGTACAGAAAGGGGCTGTGGGGAACAGGTTTTTTTATTTACCGGCTTCCATTTCACACCGGTGAACCGTAAAATTATAACTACAGCTTTTCGCAGTCTTTTAGCGATCTACGATATCTGTCTGTCTGTCTCTTACCTAGCCGCACGCATGCAGTGGGGTGGCAATAATGTATGTCCTGAAGGAACAATATCACCTCTGCTTCCCGAGGATTACAGCCTGCCTCTTCCAGAAACAGCAATCCCTGCCCCTGGTTTATTAACCGAACAGCAGGCGTTGAGGAAAAACCCTCACCCGCACAATCAGGAGAGTGGTTTTCTCAGCATTTATGGAGAGCAGGAAATTAGGAACGTATAATAAAACCAGAGGACAGCTGAGGATCAATTTCAAATCTTACCAAAATAATAGGTGGGGGGGGAGAGTTTCCTTCCAGTTGCCTGGGATTTTACCTGAGGTGAGCTGTATATCTCCCACTTTAACTTCATGAGTTATAATACCACCTTTTTGGCTCGTGTTTTAGAAAAACACAAGAGCTCATGCCCCTGTTCCTTTAACTTCTGCAAAGGACGGGCAGATTTCACAGGTATCTGTCCCAAAAGGAGTGAAGGAAAAATGGTATTTTGTACTTATTTTATTTTTTGTTTCAGCCATTGCTCCTGAATCAGCATCTCCAAACATCCTGTCCCTGGTCGGAGATCTTATTTACATCTTTGGAGACAGAAATAGTCTGTGAAGGAGGGAAGCCCAGCCAGGTAGAAGCACAGCTCCCTGGCCAGAGGCCCGTATCTGCACAAGTTATTTAATCTCCAATTCGCTTCACGTAGCCAACGTGTCTCTGAAAGGGTCGTCAACACCACCCAGGACTATTTATCTCCACTGCTTATTAAGGGAGCCTGTACAGGAGGCGGGATGAATCTGTCGTGCACCTTTTTTCCGCACGCACAGCGTATCTGCAGCTCACAAGGATGCTGTGAAGCTCCGGGACTAGGGGGATCGCCTGGCACTAATGGTGGATGTTTAGAAAGGCTTGTACTGAATCCCGGGAAACATTTAGCTCATAGGGCTTGTTTTCCTAAAAGATATGCAGTATTGCTGAGCTGGGGGCTCAGAGCAGACATCTCCCTGAGGAGTCCTGTGACCTGAGTTATGCAGATTGCATTAGACATCGTGCTTGCCTCTTCTGGCTTTCAATTCTATGAATTTATAAGTAGTCGCCAAATAGTTTCAATGATAATTGTCAGCCTGTGCTGAAAAGAGCTTAACTAGGCATACAGACCTTATGTAAAAACTTTATTATTATTATTATCATTATTATTATTATTATTATTATTACAGATGGGGTTTGTGTTGCTTAGCTTTAAACTACGTTTCCTCTATCAGGATACAGATTTTAGAAGACAAGTTGCCTGACCCAGCGACCAGGCCCATAACGGGACTGCGACAGTAATTGCCATATTTGCAAGACGAGTACGAATTGCTGCTTCTAGACTAGCCACACGGCAGTGGAGATGAAGTTTATCATCACCCCAAATGTGTTTTGCTTTCTGCTGATGCATGAACGTTCCAGCAATTAGTTTGCTGTGTTAGGGTCCCCTTTTCTATGTATTTTTCCTGAGGTTTTATATCGGAGCTTTTGTGAACTCTTGACAGTATAGGTTTCTAAGACCATTCACAGTGAAATGACTATTCCAGCACCCTCAAATATTAGTGCCTGAATCTGAATTTTCTGCTGTTTTGCAGTGCATTACAGATTTAGAGCATCTGTGATACTGGCAAGGCTGGGAAAAAGGAGGATGTTGACTAGTGGTGTAAGAGGTGTTTACCAAGTTGAGATTAACTAACTGAATTCCCATCTGATTAGACCAGGTAGCAGGGCTTCAAAAAAGCCCCTGATCCTCTCCTACCGGTTTGCTCCAAGACATTGGAGAGCTGTCTGGGAAAACAGTGATATTTCTAAATAAAAGAAACCAAGGGGAATGCAAAAATGAACATATCAACAAAGCTTCGAACAGAGGACCCATTTCCAAAACCCCAGTTCTGATCGCCATCCACAGAACAAGTCCCTACAACCGAAACCGAGCCACATCCTCCACTGCCTGCTCTGCCCCCAGTGCAGCGGGTTAACGAGAACAGAACAAGACGGATTCTCACCCGTGCTTCCAGCTGCTACACTAAGAGGTCTGGAAAATAATGAAGGCCAAAGAATTCATGACCTTCTTGCCATTTTAAATGTTGTTCCCTTTCCGTTTTTTTTTTTCTATTGCTTTTTTTTTTTTTCCATTATTGCAAATTTTGCAACTTTACATCACTAATTCCTCACCTAACAAGAATCCTAAACAGTCTTATATAGGTAATTATGGAGAGGAGTTATGTATTTAAGTGCCCTGTAGTACCAGTGAGACTATCACTGGTAGTTCCTACTACTTGACCTCTTCTGAATTCCTAAATTTTAATTCAGAGTATCCCATTAAAATTCATCAAAATTGGTTTTTTGAATGATAAATTAGATTGACTCAACAGATTAGTTTGACCCCCCAAACCATATCTGTTTTCTGCTGAAATCTTAATCTTTTCATAAAAGAATCTAAAGAATTAATTTTCTTATGACTTGTAATAGGTGTGATTTACTGGTCTGATCTCAGTAAAATTCCATTTCAACAGACTATTTAGTCATAGTTTAGTATTAGCTTCTCCATTTCCTCGGCTTTGTTTGTGATTTTTTTTTTTTTAATTTTTTTTTGTACAATTTGTCAAGCAGAAGTTGATGCATGGCTCTTCTTGAAAAGGATAGCGTGGAGACCAATTAGTCAACCTAGAAACTGGCAAACTCCTCCTAATATGACTGCATGACTGCCACAAACTGGCAGCTACATAAAGATCTATCTAGCTTCTAAAAATATTAACCTTTTTGTTGACACTGCCATTTATTAGGAGGTTTATTCTTTGAGTGACGAGATTGATACAGCAAAAGGCAGAGCTAAAGGCCACCAGCTACCCCATCATCACACAGATGGGTAGCGAATGCCCAGGGGTGCTTTTAAGCATAAAGACTCACTAAGAAACCATTTTGGCAAAATAACTGAGATTAAAGCACGAGTTAGAAGTTCCGTTTGTATAAAATGCTTCCTTAATTACTCAGGAACTGGCAGACTTAATAAAACCTAATAGCCACCCCTCTCTGCCTCCTGCTTCTGCTGTCAAGTTGAGCCAGATGTTTCATAAAAGGTGCAAGCATCCTACAGAAGGCAGGGCCTTGTATTAGATATCTCTGTATTCTCTAATACCTAGAGACTGGTTTATAATCTGAAGAACTGCAGTTAAGACTTCTTCTAAACTTCTAGGTTAATTTATTTTTTTTAATTAAAAATCACATTAAAGCACTAAGCTCCACAACTTTTTTTTCTTTTTCTTTTTCTTTCCTACCTTTTACTTGCAAAGGCATCTCCATGGATGCTTTTTAGAATGAAAGCTTGAGGTGAAAAAAAAAAAAAAAAAAATCACCACCTTATTCATTGTTCTGGGGAAATTCCCTCATGCAATGAACCTGCAGAATCACTGTCAGTGCTCACTGCAAGGACTGAACTGAAAGACCGGTCGTGGTTGGGGCTGGTTGGGAAAGCACCAGCAGAAGAAACTTCCAAGGGTGATGCTCGTTCACTGAATTCAATGCATCGACCACTGACAGATTGCAACGAGCTGTTATTAGGCTCAGCACATCAGAGAGGGAGTAGAAAACTGCCAGTAATTTGCAAGTTGTGCACCTGAACTTAGAAATGCTGAGCCGGTTTTGGAGCAAAAAGAATAATCTTTTCCAAAGAAACCTTTCCCCAGTAAGGAATTAAAGGATCAGGTATGATGCTCAAAATACCTGTGGCAGCAGTTTATCTGGGAGAGGAGCAGGGGTAGGAGGTGAGCACGAACTCAGACCTGGAGCACTGAAGAGGAAGGGTCTGAGACAGAACAGTCTTCGGTAGACCATCGTTTGGATAAACATATACTGCTGACAAGCATTAAGAACCCATTAACGAGCAGAAGTCTGAGAGATCTATTAGCAGCACCAGCTATTCTGTTCCTACTTGGGAAATCATCGCCTTTATTATAACAGGCCATTGAAAGCCAAGACAGCTTCACATTTTCAGTGGCAAAAATGGTGAGCGAGGACAATTAATTTTCTCCCTTCATGAATTCAGGAGGCAAGAAGAAGAAAGGGTGAGATTGAGAGATGCTCTTCAAACTGTCCACCAAGAGAAAAGAAGTTAAAACAACATCTACCGGTAGTTAGACAAGCAGTCCCAAGCTTGGTAAACAAAGCTGAATTCCCAGAGCATCTTTTAGCTGCTCTAGCTGCCAACTGTTGATAAGCTCAGGACAAAACCCACAGACAACCTACTGGGAAAAGATGGGGGTGGGAGTGCAGCTCCACCTTTAACAAACTGTTGTTCATTTTACCTTTTCTGCTTTGCTTTCTCCAGGTCCCTGCAATCACTATTCCTTGGTCCAGCAGGACTGGAAACTGGAATCTCCATGGCAGCGCTTGCGTTGCAGGAGCTCACCTCTTCTGTAGGAGCTCAGGCTTGGGGACGTGCTAACCACATCCACCCTGCAAAGCAGTCCTGCTTATAAAGCATCCCTCTGGAATATCCTATGGCTGTGAAGTGAGGACAGTGTCCTCTTCCAGGGACAGAGTGCAGCAGAAAACACTAGGCTAGTAAGGCACAGTAGCTACTGGGGCAAGCGACCCATTCGTTTCCATTAAAAATGCCTGGCTGTTTCAGGTGCAGGATTTAATAGCTCGTCTGCAGGAAGAAGCTGGGAAGGACAGGAGATTTGATGGTATGTAAGAGGTGGGTCTATCAAATGGCACTCTGAAAGTACTGTGCAGCCTAATAGCTCCGATTTTATCTGCTGACAACTTTGAAAGGCTAAAGAAAATCTCTATGCTCACCTCTCCCCAGTTCCCCTGGGCGCTTCCACGTGTATAGGCACATCAAGAAAAGAATAAAACAATTTCTGCATAGGCGATTGGTCAAGGCAATAAAAAGACTGGCAAGGAAAATGAAGCAGCAGAGGTGTGTAGCTTATACGAAATGCAGGGAGTCCATCTCTGCCTCCTGAAGTCCTGAGCCACTGGTTACTGGAAATGGAGAGCGTATCACTGTTTTCTCCCTTTTGAAGCTCTCTGCTACATGTTCATCACTGAGCTTTACTAGAAGAATTTTCTGGGCAGGAGACATAGAATCAAAGAATGTTTTGAGTTGGAAAGAACCTTTAAATGTCATGTAGTCCAACCTCCCCTGCCATGAGCAGGGACATCTTCCACCAGACCAGGTTGCCCAGAGCCCCGTCCAACCTGAGCTGGAATGTTTCCAGGGATGGGGCATTGACCACTTCTCTGGGCAACCTGGGCCAGTGTCTCACCACCCTCATCGTAAAAAATTTCTTCCTTATGTCCAATCTAAATCTACCCTCCTTTAGTTTAAAAACATTACGCCTTGTCCTATCACTACATGCCCTTGTGAAAAGTCCCTCTCCGGCTTTCTTTTAGGCCCCCTTCACGTATTGAAAGACCACAATAAGGTCTCCCCGGCGCCTTCTCTTCTCCAAGCTGAACAACCCCAAGTCCCTCAGCCTGTCCTCACAGCAAAGGTGCTCCAGCCCTCTGACCATTTTGGGTCCTCTGGACCTGCTCCACACCGGTGCAGCCCGGCCAGGCAAGCTGTGCCCAGTCCACCTCTGTGCCACTGGAGAAGGAACAGACCAACAGCAGCATCCCTTGCTGGAGATGTAAATCTGAAGAATGATACAACGAAGGATGGGAGATGAGGAGAGGGAAGACAAAGTCATCGCTGAAGATGAATTAGAAGTTTTAGAGAAAACCGTTAATTTGCCAGGCAAATTTGCATTGCAGAATGGCCTTGACAGGGAAATGAAGGCAGGATCAGAAACCTCCTTCAGAGACGGTCCCGTCTCAGTGGGAAGATCCTGTGTGACGTGGTAAAGGGAAGCGATGGTATGGGGAAATTTGTCTGTGGACGATGTGCACCTGGGGAGCCATCAAGGGCAGGCTTCTGTCACCAGTAACACTACAAATGAGCTTCTCTGTGGCACAGTTAAGGGTCACTTGGTTTCCATTATGAACTTCATTTTCAGGAGGCCATAATTCACATATTTTACATTGCATGTGGCTAGGAAAGCCACCAAAAAACCCCCAGCCCCCTAAAAACAAACCCACAAAAAACATCCCAATGCAAAACCCCACACTGATAGCTCCAGCTATCCTAAATTTGTTTCTCCAACAGGAAGGCTGCTTTGGGGAGGTGTTGTTTAATCCTTTCTAGAGGTTAAAAACCTAGGCCTCGAGAGGAGGTATTTGTTAGAGAAGCTGTTCTGCTCTTTTCATTTTTTTTTTTCGGTTAAACTTTAAGGAAAGGCTGAAGATTGCAAATGTGATATTTGGCTAGGAAGGATTCCAGCATGAGGAATCACCGCTCTTCCTCTTCTTTTTAAAAAAACAGTCTATTTAAGGTTCAAAAGCATATGTTGCTCCCCACTTAAATTCCATCCCTTTTGTTGCCTGGCTGCGAGCAAGAGGATGCCACTTTTCTTCATCTGGCTCAAAACCATCGTGTTGCTAGATTGTACATCACGGATTATTCACTAAATCTTGGTTATGTGATGATGTGACATCTCAACAGAACTCCCTGCCAGTACTGTGTGAAAATATTCTTAACTGATCCCACCGTCAGAGACAGAGTCATTTGCATGTGAAATTGCTACTGTCTTTGAAAACAGAAAAAGGGCAAGCAAATAAACCTCCGCCAACACTGCTCCCTCCTCTGATATTGCCTGTGACTTGCTAGTGTCCTCTAAATTTGCCCTCACCTTCCCAGGTCAGGTGTATTATGTCTTGGACCTGCTGAATCTGAAAAAATCCCGGACTTTGGTGGCAAGACCTTCACATTCTGGGGTGTGAGATGCCCACTACTTTGCTCCTTGTACCTCCTTACTGTCAGTAAGATCCTCATCACAAAGACCCACACGCTTCGTTCAAGGCTCCCCATACCTTAATTAAGTCCCATCCCTCCCTGTGCTCATACACATACTAGAAGCAGGACTACTACTGTGAGTAGGACTTGTACTACTTCATTTCTCACCCATTTTTAATCAAAATGAAGGTTCAGGTCACAAGTGGACATTAATGGCAACAAAAGCCTTCCATGGCATCGGTGCAGTTAGCTGAACTCTACCAGCTTCGGAGGCAATGAGTGCGCAACTGAGTGAAGTCTTAAGTAATAATATTTTAGCAGTTCTCAGATGACACGGGAGCACTGCAAAAATGTCAAACCTAACACTATTATTCAAAAACAGGAGCACGCGATTAGACAAGCAATTATACACCGAGTAGCTTAACATAAATTGTGGGTAAAAATATCAGAAACAATTTTTCAGGATTTAGTGAGAGAGCACCTTGTAAAGCATAATTGGATTAGAGGAGACAGCCAGCATGGATTTACAAGCAGGAGGTCTTTTGCTTAACTAACTTGTTGGAGTTCTTTGAAGCTACAGTATTACTGCCAAGGTAGGCAAGGGAAATGTAATAGATGTTATGCACTTAGATTTCCCAAAAGCAATTGGTGAGGTTGTACAGTGAGATTATCGGCTAATGGAAGAAGTCGTGCTATAAAACAGGCAGGCTTAGAAAAATGGCTCAGAAGCAGAAAACAGCCAGTGCGTGGGCTGGCTTGCCATGTTCGTTCTCAACCTCAAAAGTGAGTTATTTAAGTGCTTGGCCTGGGGAAGAAGGAGGTGGAGGGGTTCAGGCTTGGAGAACTCTTCTGCTCGGATTTCAGAGAGCTGCCAGCCTTTCGCAATGTGCGAATCTCCCACAAGAGCTCAGTTTATTAGCCCTGAGGATGAGAACAGCCCAGGGAGATCATTCCTCCTCCAGAAAGAGGTGCAATTCAAAGGCAGCCTGGCTGCACGGGCTGTGTGATCTGCCATCCTCAAGGCTGCTCGCAGAAGGAAAACCAAACTTTGCTTCCACCGACCAAGTGAGGAAACTGAGGCACAAGGAGGAAGGAAAATGTGCTTGCTCTCACCCAAATCGGTGCCAAAAGGAGCACAGATCCCCCAAGGCCAGGTTTTTGCCGCTGGCTCACACTGCCATGGAGCACATTCGAAGCAGAGGATTTTTTGTGCATGTGCCGGGTGAGCACAGCCAACCTCGGCACAACACCTACCCTTGCCACCGGGAGAGGCCACCCTCGCGGTGAAAGAGGAGAGGATTTGGGAGAGATGGGTGCATCGAGAAGCGGGCAGATGGGGCGCTTGCAGCAGGCACAGAGCCCTCCGGCAGGCAGATGCTGTGCTTTCAGCCGCTCAACTGCAGCCAACAGACTAATTTCTGTGGATGTGCATCAAAAGCAGGCTAAGGAGAAGACCTGAGCGGCCAGATTCGTATCACAGAGTCCCTGAAGCTCTCCCAAGAAGCCAGTTGCTCCTTCTGTTTCTTTTCCACATCACGTCTCAGCAGCAAGCAACATTTTGCTCCCGGCTCCAGCTGTTTTCCTTGGCTGCCCTTGGAGCCGCCAGAGCCGATAACGCTGGAATCTGGGTTCAGTGCGGCCCCACTGCCGTCCAACAACACTGGTGACTGGGTCAGGGATCAGCAGCATTCCCAGGCACCGTGCAAGGCTTTTGCTGGATGCCCTGCAGACCCCGCTCCAGCTCGCAGCCCGCCGGCCACCCGCCCCCGTAACCTCTTTCTGCCTCTCTCCTCCACCAGTGCTGTGGCTGTCATCCACACCACTCTTCCTGGCATCCCCATTCCCTTATTCCCCCCTTCCCACCTCCCCAGAACACAACCCAGGTTTGCTATGGATCCGTGTATATACAAAGCTTAAGCTGAAAATCAATTTTAATTACCAAAATCAGATTGCTGTATCAATAAATCACTGGGGACCTCTTGGAGACACAGACAGAAGGTTGCACCTGGAAGTGGAGGGAGGGAGAGATAATGACTCACTTCCCCATCAGGCCCCTCCCTGCAGTCACTGGACAATATTCATCAACGTCGTTATCTTTTGTATTATTGAGGGCATAAAAGGGAGATGAATGGAACCAGAGCTGGTTTTAAACAAATAGCATTGGTTGAAACTTGATTAACCAGTGACCTCTTGACAAGAGCTCTTATTTTTTATGTTTAGGATAGGGGTGAGGAAAGTGGCTGGAAAACCTTTCATGGTGTCCCCTTCATCAGGGTAAATAATTGATCAAACTCCATCCTGGAAAGCTAACTAATCCTTCGCAACTGGAAAGAAAGGAGACTACACAGAGCATCATTCTTCCTATTGCTACAAGCCTACCTAAATATATGATTATTCATCACCATTATTACTAGAGGGACTCTTACTTGGATGTGTGCTACTTCAGAGACCTCAATGGTTTGGGTCTGGGAAGGGTCACAGCAACAGCACAGTGCCCTGTTTCTTCTTTCCACCCTTGGGTCAGAGGACTTGCCGTGAACCCCAACATTTTTCAAGACAAGCCCAAAGTCAGAAGAGGGAAGAGGCTGCAACCCAGGTGGTGGTGGCACGCAAGACGAGGTTTGAGCAGGTCCCTGCTCTGCGTGCTGGAGGTACAGGGAGTAGGGAAGGCATCTTCAAGCTCTCAAAGGCAGAGACACAACACCCCTCTGCTGTAGACAGCACTCATGCCAAGAAATAGGATTTCTTAGGTTGCAGACCGTCAAAATTGTTGCTGGCCTGGGTAAGTCCTTCTGTTCTTGGCTTCCCCCGGCTCTGCCACACTGGCCAGAGGGAGTTGACCAAGTCAAAAGCAGGGCAGAAGTCACGGCAGGTCTAAATTGACATCTTCCACTGTTAAGTAGGCAAGCAGCTCCACTGTGCCCAATGCTACCCACTGCAGAGTCATAACTCACTCCCCAACAAATGGTGGGGCAGAGATATGAGGATATCCCAGTTTAGGGTCAAGATGCCAACAGCAAGCCATATTCCTCAAGTACAGCTGCGTACTGTTGGTCACCACTGAGCACAGATGCCAGGTCCAAAAGGTACTTGGCTTCTATACCATGGTGGATCAACTTTTTTTCAGAAGGAATCTACACCCTGCCAAATGCCAAACTTCAGACACTCTTGGAGAGGCCACCACAGTCAAACCAAGCTCAATGTGACAGGTATTTAGGCACCTTCATGTCCAGATCCACAAAGGCACATAGAGGGTTGCTACCGCTGACATCAGCATCAGAGGGAAGAAAAAGCTTAAATGACCAGAGATCCAGCCCACAGCAGAAAGCGATGATCACACAGACTATCTGAGATAGAAACAAACATTACACTCTGCTCTTGCCAGCCCCAGACCCTTTCCCTGGGCACTGTTCTACACCACACGGGACATGGCGCTGAGCCCTTTGAGAATCTACCCTTACATTATTATTGAACCAAACCCTGGAGATTTATGTAGATTTCCCCCCCTTGAGAAAAGTCTAATTCAGATAAAAGCATGGGGTTTGTCTCTTTTTCTGATGAGTAACAGCCAAGAGCTTGTGCTAGGGACTTTCTGCATCTTCCTTTGCAAACCTAGACCAAGTCTTGCAAGGCCAAGCGTGAGAGACAGGTAAAAAATTGTCTTCAGTGAGCTATCCAAAAGCACCTAGGAACAGACACACAGTCTTATACATCAAAGTTGTTCTCCCTTGCTCTCATTCCTCTCTGGTTAATAAGTCAGGTATGGTACCAATGAGCAGCCTTTGCAAGTAAATAGTAACCCCCACTTTTGACTGCCCATCAAGGGAAAGATCCAGGAGAAACGTATAGAGCAGTTCCAAAAAGAGAGAGGCGAGAGATGGTGACTTTGGGAGAAGGATACAGCCCAGAGACTTTCTCCATCCACTCTCCTCCATCCTGGATCCAGTAGCTGCATCCAGACCTGAGGGAGTCAGCCAAAATCAGACTCAGATGGAGAAAACAAAGCACTGACCATTGCCAGTGAAGAAAAAGAGCTTCCTTGGCAGTCAGCACAGAAATTTCTTGCAAAGATACTTCTTTTATCTCCCTGATACATTGTGAGCACCCAGATGAATACAAGGAGATGCTGCCAGAGATACAGGGTCAGCAAGGGATGAGCCAGACCTTCCCACTGGAGGTGATAACAGCTCCTCGCTGGAGCTCTGGCAGTTTCTTCTAGTGCTAAATCCTCAGGAGTTATTAGAGGTGATAACATCCCCCTTACAGTCCATCTATTCATCCTGCGTCTATGAAACACAGCTGATCCCTTGGGGGATGCAGTTTCCAGACCCTGTATCATTTTTACTGTAACCTCAAGAAGGCCAACTTAGTTCTCTGCTGCTGTAAGGCACAAGATGTTTGACCAGTCATGTCTCCATCTGGAGCAGGAAGCTGTGCATACACTCCCTGAGTGAATGAGGTCCCAGGAGGACCAGGAAGACCCCATCCTGCGTTAGTAAGACCCCACTGGAGCCAAGCCGGACCGCAGGACCAAGGCGCCTTCTTGGTGTGATGCAATCTCTGGTGGGAGCGGTGGTTTTTTCAAACACAACTATTCTGCCCTTTTTCTGTTGTGGGTGGGAGCAGGACTGCCAGGTGTTGGAAGTCTCTGTGCTTTACACCCACCCACAGCCCTGCCGTGGACTCTTACAACACGTTAGCCTGATACGCAAGCCGGATTTTTGTGAGAATTTGCAGCGTTTGAGTGATTGCAAGGGAGGATAACGCTGCTCTTTCACAGATGGTCCCTATTGTCATGGTCTGGTTTCCAGAGGAGCAGAGTGGATTTCTGTGCTCAGTGCCCTTCCAAGTTGCTAATATTAGCTGGGCACTTCTCTCCCATGCTTGCCTTGAAAGTTTTATTGTAGGCATCTGCAGAAAATAGGTAAAGGGTTTGCTAGATTGTTGAAACGAGCTTTGGACCAGAAATTTGAGCTCTCAAACACTCCTCCCACACACTCAAACTCAGGAGTGTGAACAATTTTCTCTTTTATCTTTCTAATATTCCTAATACCTAGCAAGGGAAGAGCAGGCAGAATAATGGCTCTTTTGCTCCGTGTTTGAGGAGAGGAAGAGCAGGCACTCACCTGGGAGGGCAGGTGGGATGTGCAGCCATTTCCTTTTGAATGCCCATCTCGCCCCGCTGAACGCGAAGGGGGGAAATAAAATTATCTTTCAAGATGCGGCCAAGGAAGGCACATCTAACTATCACTGCACCGATAAAACACGTGCATAAACTCCCACTTAGAGTAGGGCTGCAGTGACGTTAGTCATACAGCACCCACAGCATGAGCAGGGGAAGGTGCAAACCGGTGCCCACGCTTGGTGTTAAATGGTACACATTTATACACACCTGTATCACCAAAGAGTTTCCTTTGTGGCAGACACAAGGTGGTGGTTGTGTACCAAGGTGGTATCTTGAACGTCTCCTTCACAGTATGGACTCAAGGTACCTCCCTCGGGTGTAGGACAACTCTGTGCTCCATAAATCCTACCTGGGGCTGCATCCGCTGGCAACAACGGTTGACTTTTACTCTTGGCTCTTAGAGACAAACCTTTTGCTCCAGCAGGATGAATAATGATGCTCACGTGTAAGTACCAGGGAAAAATGATGATAATTTTTCCATGTTTTTAAGTGGAAAAACAGTTTTTCCACACAGAGGGTGGATTTAAAAATAAAAAAAAGAAAAAATGCACCATTGTTTGGCTTTTAAAAAGAAAACGATGGGGTTTGTTTCTCTTGATAGATAGAAAAAAAAAATCTCCTTTCCTTTATTTTTACTTTAAAAAATCTACATGTGGAGACACATACTTTTTTTCTTACTGGAAAAATATAGAAAAAGAGTAAAAACTGACATAAAGTTCATCTCATTGTCTTCCCCAAACAATGACAGTTAATTTTTGTGTATAAATAAAAAGTTGATATTTAATAGGAAGATGAATGTATTCATAAAAAAGTTTGAATGATGTAAAAAAAGTACAATTGTGTTTGTGACCAAAAATATATGCCTTTGTTGGTCCTCATGGAGATTGCCTTGGCAGTCTCCTTTTGCATATGTATGCTGGTTTCTTGCATATGTAACTAATCGCCCAGCAACTGCCTTCTCAGCACATACACGTGCTTTCCTCTACATATTTTTTAAATGGCTGAGTATTTGACCCCAAGATTCATTATGAGGGCAGGGTGGTTGTTTCTTGGGGTTTTTTTTAATGATAATGATGCAAAAAGGGGGAAAAAAAGGGCAAAAAACCATTTGACTCAGAAGTCAGCTGTTCCATCCTTCTGAGTGAGGTTATCATCATTGCTGCTGCAGGCAGGTCAGAACAGTCATCCTTGTACAAATGGAGTCCAAACAATAAGCGTCCAATTAATTTCTTCTTTCCTCTTTGCTTTCGCCAAAGTTTCAATAGCTCAGCTTCCATTTTGATTTCCTCCTTCAGTTGAAGGATATACCCTAGGTATTTGCCAGGGCAGCTTTACTTACGGATGGTATTTTTTACCATTTTTAGACTTTTTTCTAATTACCAGCATGGGAACTATGTATTACCATCCACAGGCCAAACCCACGTCTGAACAGACAATGTACAGCGATATGGGTAAAGCCTCCTCAGTAGAAACCTTAAAACTCCTTTCGGGTTCCTTGATGTTCTCTCAAATTCCGACCATCCAGTCCAGGATGCCTTTGAATTCAGAGTTTAAACCTCACTCCAAGAGCTGGCTATCAAGGCAAGCACGGGGCTGGCCTTCAGCGCTCAGGTAGGTGTTTTCTAGCCCAGAATGGACAGCTTCATATGTCACCTCGGTGGAGACACACTTCGCTGGCCTTAAAAAGATCTGAAAGTCTCTTACCCTTTGCTCTGTTTCAAAGAGGATTTAATTCAGCAAAGCCCCTGGTTTAATTTGTGGGGGTTTTGCAGGAGATGAGACAAAGTGATTAGGTGATTACAACAGTCCACTCTCACCTTGCAGTACTGAAATCTCATCAGATACCGTGAATCTTCTTGGAAAACAGGGATCACCGGGCTAAGCTGTCTCAACTCATGTCCAAAACGAAGGTCCTTTCAAACACCTTTCTCTGGTGTATTGCACATTCAGATCTTGGTAGGATGCACTAGGAAATTAATTCTGCAGAAGAGGATAAATGTAATGCCCACTCACTTCTGCTTTTACTGACAAGCGGGAGAAAAATAACTGAAACGAAATCTGTTGTGTGGGGACAGAGAGGGGAGATCAACAAGATGCGACACCAGTCCCAACCAGAAAACCACATCTAGTGTCACATTGCACATAACTCCCGCTCGCCTGCACGGCACTACGGCCATCTCGTCCTTATCCGGGCTCCGTTTTAGGGACGGGTCAGTTCATTTTTACTTCTGGCCATGATCAAAAGCAAGACACAGGCATAGCTGGGCTACAGATCTGATCTGGCAAAGCACCGCCTGTCTTCTTGAAAACAGTCCCTCAAGCAGCCTGAGATGCTCGTGAACAAGCGGGCTGTCTGACAGCTGATGCTATTTTATGCAGTGAGCTAGCCTTTCATTCACTAGAAATGTATTACATTAAGATTTATTAAATTACATTTATTAAATTAAGAAATAAACTTTAAGCAAGCTTCCTTCATTTGCATAATGGGAGGCTGTGCAGCAGATGGAGAATGGAGACTGTAGGCAGGCAACATAACACAGGAGCCTGCATGTTTTGTAGATGAATATCCTCCTGAACACTCTCCCAGTTGCCTCTGAATGGAAAATAACCACAATTTCCATGTACTAGGTGGGTGACAGAAGGGTCAGTGGCAGAGGACAATGAGTGTAACTCCTGGACCCCAGCTGCCTGGTATAACCTTATCTGTTCAGCATGTTCATCTGGTCCCAGCTCATATTTCCAAACAAATCTTTGGAGGACTTCTGGAAAAACATAGCAAATACGAACAAATGTAATTTTCCAAGGAGAGGAAATGGTGCCCAGATATTCACACAATTTTGCATAAATAAGCTGGCAGAGATTTCAGTTCCAATTCAGTTAAGTGAAGGAAAACTACTTGCCAAAGAAAGTCCAAAGTCTTCTTTTAATTAATTGATAACAATTTGTTCATTTTGATACCTAGACCTTAACCTGCTGTCCACCTGATCCATATCTGCTGGTTAAATACAAAGTCTGGAAGACAAGTACAGGTGCACCAAGAAACAGCTCCTAAGGCAGTAGAGAAAGTTTATGAAATGGAAAACACCTTACAGTTCATAATCCTGATCCTGCTATATTACACAGTTTCATGCCAGGTAGGGATCCCGTTGGCGGCATGAATTGGTCTGTCTCAACACAGAGGCAAACTCAGCAAGAACTCCAAGCGTCCTGGGCACTAGTCAATTTATTACACGATGAACTGATTCCCTGTTAGCTGCATATCAGTTATTCGTCATCGACTATTTTTATTGTTTGCTAATACTGTAATAGGTAACTGCCTAGGTTATAAAGGCAATTACACTAAAGACCAAGCAACAAGTGCTCCAGCATTTAGCCAGAAAATGCCTTGTCTGCTTGAAAAAGAAAAAAACCCTAAAGCCACAATGATCAGGAGGAAGTAATCTGCCATCAGGCCAGCAAGAGAAGAGCATAACTTAAAGAAAGGAGTGCACAAATGAAAGGAATTGCTCAAAGCCAGCTGGACAGACAAGGAATGGGCCCTTACGACATGCTACTTAGAAGACATCTGGAAACCAGCTTCTCCCGGATCCATTTCTGTGCAGCTGATCTCATCCCAGCACTCAAGAGGACCAAGCTTAGCGGATTGCTCGTGCTGAGCCATATGTGGGTTATACAGGTAACCTCTAGGTACCAGAGCCAGGAACTGCGGCACAATGGGGAAGGGAAGAAGCGATGCTGCAGGCAAAGGGGAAAGAAGAAAGATGAGTATCGGATGAGGGTAACAGCTCAAGACAGCAACAGCAAGGCCTGAAGACCAGGAGGTCAATGTGGAGGTCATAGGTAGTGAGGTCCAAGGATGCAAATTAACTATTGATCTGATTTTCTGCATATCCACCAAGGTCGCTCAGCACATTGGGAAACTGGGCCATGACCGTTTCACTGACAGTAAGGGGTTTTTGTATTTTTGATTTCGTGGTGTATTTTTTCTGTGCTAAGCAGAGCTGAAGACTTCCTTCTCCCATGGGAGAAAGAGAGAGTTTTTAACTGTCTTCTACCTATTGCTGATTTCCAGAGCTCACTGATTATTAAACAGCCCTTCCCCCCCACCAAAGCTATTCGTTAATGAGCTCTAGGAGAAACAAATCTGATCTTGCTCATGGGAGCCAGTTTCCAATACAATTGATTCGACCTGAACCTAAGCTGACCACAAAGCTAGAACGGAGATGAGACGCAGAGAAGTGGCCAGACCTACGTCAGCAAATCATTAGTCAAGCGTAGTCGAGTCCTGGACTGGGACAACTGCAGATCCACAGTGGTGAGAGGCTGTGGAGAACTTCCCCCAACACGTCTGTGCCACAAAAGGACACACAGAGCCGATACGGGGTGGACTACAGAGTTAAAAACTCCCAGCCCTGGACTATGTGCCAGAGCATCTGGTCTGCAGCCCTCACTGGTGCTAACTTCTCAGAGATCAGCCTTCATTAGAGAAAATAACCTGACAAGTTACAGCTTGTGCATTCCTTCGTTGGAGTTATATATAGATCCCCGGGTTAGCTGTATCCTTGTGTTTATTCCCCAAGGCACGGGTTACAGCTAACTCCACGACGCTGATTTGCTCTAGGTGTTGGTGACAAGATATAAAGCATGAAGGACTGCTTTTGCAAATGCTGTTTGCAGAAGTGATCCCGACCCCATCCTAGGACAAACTTTTTTCCTTTAGTTTCCATTTATTCATCTGTTTAGTAAAAACATAATAAACCAGTAAAACCAAAGGAAAACTGTGTTCTTCTGTGCACTAAATCTCAAACCTCAGTTTTCATAGGTTTGTCCTCTTACAACATGGTAGAAATGTGACTTTCATCACTAGAGTTTACACAATATGGGACGAAACTTTAGCACTATAAGTTATTTATTTGAGTTCAGTGATGTAATGCTCATGCAAAAACACTGATAAGCCCAACTTATGTGTCTGCAGAACAAGCTAATAATACTTTGGATTTGTCTACACATAAGAGTTATATGAATTTGAATTAAACTAGCATAGTTAGACCAGATCATTTTGTTTGTTGACTTTTATTTCAGTTTAAAACTTCTATATACATATATTTATTTTTTTTTTAGCTAAACTACTACTCTGGATCATCTAACAGCCACCAAGCAGATATAGAAGCTATGATTAAATAGATATAACATCATCCACATAAAATGCTGGGCAGATCTAAACACATCAGTTTAAAAATATCCCCTGGAATAAATCAGTACAAGTGTCTGGGGATGTGTAGGTTTTAGTGTGGCACCTAGGAGCAACTTGAATATGTCTTACTCTACTTTCTCTTGAGAAAACGATAGAAGATTCAAGTCAACTCTAAGCCAGAGCTGCCTGACACTGGTTCCCTATGCAATCAATGGAGAGAAGAGGCTGGGAGCCCAAGGTCACCACTACGCTATATGATTAGAGTATTTTCAAATGGATACTGGGCATCACTGGAGGAAGCCAGTTCTCTTATGCTTAGAGGAAAGGACTGGGTATCAGAAGAGACAAGCAAAGGAACATGATTCTTTGGACAAGTCAGGCATTTCTGGCCATACTGGAAGCGCTGGCATGTGCATGTTGTCCCATACTATTAAAATGAAAACCCCAACTTCCAGTATATTTTAATGCATGATTCACCATTTGCCCTATGATTTATTTTTATGTGTTCCCCTTCAGGCTTATAATCTCCAGTTCTGTGTAAAAACAACCCCAAGACAAATTATTTTTTTAGGGGCAGTTATTTAAGAAAAGGCAAGGAACGTGCCATACAACATGAGCTGACATCTGTAATTCATGGCCTTTCCCAGAAAACTAATAAAAGAGAACCAAGCGGATGCCGGGAGGGCCCTTCCTCTGCAGACAGGGGAAAAGAGCCAGCGCTTTCCTTATGCCCAGCCTAACGTGCCCATTCTGTATGTGTGTTGTGCTTGTGATATATATCCATATGTACCGGGCATCTGTTCGTGCGCCTGCCATAAAAATATGTTATGGATACAGCTTTTCAAACGTACGTGCTGTACGAGTGCGTGAGACACGCATGATGGGTGTTTGACGTACGCGTGTGCTGTGTCTCTCCCATCACGGAACGAAGCCCGTGGTACTTTTTGTGTGTATACAAACAAGCGTCGCACTTCTGACAAGTCGCAGTTCCGCTCAGCGACTCGTGCACGGACGCGTTTGAAGGCAGGGTGCTGGCGTGCCTCTGCGGACCACGTACGCCCGTCGCGAGATGCGCGTTGTCCTCGTGACGCCCGGTGAGACGCAGCTCTACCGACGCTACGCTTGTATCGCATCTACTCTATCACGCCACCCCCGGGGGGGTGCTGCACGTTTTGGGGAGCTTGTGGACTTACGTGTATTTTATGAGCATGTGCCCCGCGTCACGCACTCATCCGCTGTTTGTAATCTAGATTGAGGTGCGTGCTCCAGATCACGTGAATTTCGTAATACTAATGTTCATACCGCTCTGTATTACGCACCGTGCCATAGGTGTGCGCGCAGCGTGCTTCAGGTCCCGTGCAGTGTCCGACGTGGGAGGACACAGGGGTACTTGATAGGAGAGAGTCCCCTCAAAATGCTGTCTGATAAGAAGTACCCTGTGTAAATACGCCCACACCACTGGGACACAGTGCGGTATTTCCACTGCCTGGAGGGAAAATAATTTATGTGGCTGCACATTAAGTTTGTCAAACAAGTCAGAGAAAGGAAGATCCATCTTGCATCTAATCTCCAGGATGCGGATGGCAAAAGCAGCAGCCTGGAAAGCTCTGCATGCATGAAATTCACTGAGCCTTCACTTGCTGTCTCACTCCTTCCAAAAAATGTTATGAGCAATGTGGGGGGGAGGAGGACAGGGAAAAGGAAGAAATCGGTAAAAGAGGAAGTTATGAATACAAATAAAAGAAAAATAGCAAAAAAAAAAATTAAATTATGGGTCCCCTTTAAACAAACAGCTGTGTATGTGATCAGAGCAGCTGGGTGGTCACTCTAGCATGGCAATGTAGGTTGCCTCACTTCCATCTCATCTCTCACCTCCCAAGTGTCTTCTTTTCCTAGAATGACTGAAGGATTGACGCTCTGCTGTTAGAAACAGGTACTAACTTTTTTAGCACAGACTACAGGAACCCCCGTGGGAACTCAGACTATGCTGGTCCAGCTCCCATCTCAACGATGAGCTTATCAACCAGTTCCAATGGGTTATAAAATGTTAACAGAATAGAACAGGATGGATTGAATTGCCACCTTTTATTAGATCAACTCAAAATTGAATAAATCAGGCACAGTTTTGGGTCAGACTTGAATATCCAGAATGTTTCCATTTCTAAATGCATGCCTGTCTTTCCCAGACATATTAGCTGACTATTAGATCTACTACAGGCTGATATTTCTATTTAACTCATTTTCTTTAAACACATTAGCTGACTGGCAGATATAGAAAAATTCCCACACACTTTCCTATGGTACACAGGCTATTTTTTCTGTTTTGCTTAATTATTATTAACTGTATACACATGCTGCATTGCATTTTAGCAGTGCTGCTAGGATGGGCTAGTCCAGTGATAGCAGAATTAAAACCCTTCCGTAGGTAGCAGCATCAGTAGACTTAAGACCGCTATGTTGTGGCAGACTGAGCAGTTTCACTGCCACTCTTTATGTCTGACAAGATCTGGCCAGGGCATGTGGAACATATCTCTTTTCCTCTGCTGATGCCACCAACTACCAACACTTCAGCCTTGTGCCTTACAGAAACCTGCCCTACCTCTTTCTGCAGCCCATCATGGTGATATTCCAAGGTAAAGGCTGTGGCTCCAGGCAACATATGGCACCAAGATGAAGACAAATCAGAAATGAAGTAGCTGTATAGGAACACGCTGGTTATGTTTGTGGATGATGCGCTTTGGGCTAGTATAGAGCTGTGGCTCTGAACCTATGCAAGATGACCCACAGCTGTCCCACAACAGTGTAGCACCTCTCCACTTGAAAGTCATGTCACGGAGGGTTGTGGTAACCCACAGGAAAATGCTAAAGCTTGTTACCAGTGATGTCTGGAATATTTAAAAGTTACTGGGCAAGAGCAAGGGTCTCTTCTGTAGGGTCTGTCACTGCACATCCCTGTGTTGCAGCACGATTCCCAGGAGAGGGAAAAAATAGAGGAAGGTGGAAAATGATGACCGAGAACTGAGGATTGTTACCTATACCTTGTTTGGTAAATGGTGACAACGCAGTCAGGGAAGTTAAGTCATGGCTATCACCAGGTATGCCATGGATGGTACTTCATTCACTAACACAAGATCATCTTATGGTCTTATGGCATTTTACGGTCCATGATGTAAGTCCATCTCATGGTCTATAGCATCTCTGCACCATCTTAGAGGGTGGTGGAGTAACAGTAGGATATCAGCCCAACAACTGTGCTGCCTGAGACAGAGTTAGACATCTAACATCCAGCTCTCCAATGACAGTGATGACCCCTTAGATGGCCTGTTATCCGGGAATACCAGACTTTGGCTCCCCATACAGTGAATGCAGAGAAACAGTCATGAAACCTGTATTCAGCACATGTACATAGTAGGTGGTTTGAAGACAATTCTTACATTTCTCTGCTGGTTGTAGAGACAGCCAGGGTCTGGCAGTGCTGAAGAGCAGCAGGCTGGATTGTTTACTGTCCCCTTAAAGTTATCACAGTTGGTATGTCGAATATGGTTTGGGGCTACAGAGGGATTTGAGAAATTCCTGCAGGGTCTGTTTAAGAAAACCATCTGCCAGCCTGGACAGGTCCGTGTGTCTGTCCGGCACGCAGTAGACTGCTCTCTCCGGGACAGCTGTCCTGCAATGACTTGGGGAAGGCAGAATTTGTTGGAAAGTGAACCAGGACTGCTCAGCTTAGTGTGAAATCTCTGGCATTATACAACACAGGCGGCACACTCCCTGCTTCTGAAACAGATGGAGTTAATTCCGGGCCAGCGTCTGCTTTGCAAATACTCTCAGGAACAGCCGCCCTGATCAGCAGCGCTGCCGCTATGCACTGACTCATCACAGCATCCGATTACTCCATGGCATGGCCAACCACAGTGCACTGGGAATGTCCTTGTCCCCCATCCCCACTGGCTCACGGTTGCTTCCCCAAGGGTCAAAGAGCCGAGTTTGGGTGGTGTGTGAGATAAATGCAGCCCTGCTCCTCCACTCAAACTGCCTGAGACCAGAAATGAGCCAGGCCATCACTCCTGGGAATGTGGTAGGGAAATGTTGGATTTGAAAGCTGCTGGTTGTTTATAGCTCTTGGCTATGGCCGGTACTTCGTGTGCCGCAGGAATCCCTCAGCACTCTGAGGTCAGAGCATCCTTCCTCTCGACAAGATGAAAGACTTCCCTGTAGATCTATCACCCAGCCACATACAAGTACTTCCAGCCCTCTCCTTCCACCCTTGCACCACTGATTTTCACCACGGTGTGAGGACTCCCTGAACCACGACATGGAGTAAGCAACCACTGCAGTCAGTGGAGACATGCCCTGGGAAACGCCCCATCACTGAAAGTTATCATCTCTTACTGAGGACTCCTTCCTCCACCTCTTCACTGAGAAGATCAGAGCTTCTCCTCCTTTCTGAAGTGGTTTCTACAGGTATAAGATACAGCTCTAGACAACTTCATTACCGCCCATCCCTTCTGATCAGGGTAAGGCAGTCTGTTAGTTGGAAACTGGACCTTCAAGATGAAGAAAAAACTAGCCATACCCAAGCAGGTTGGCTAGAGGCATGAGATTTCATCCTGAAATAGTCTCAGAGTGAGGACAGTACTCACCCCCCCATGACACAGGACAGCCAAAGACGTTAGGTTAAAGTAGGCTCCGAACTGGGCACTATAGCTTCCAAAACAACCAGCAAGTCTTCGCTTCACCCTCTGATATAATCTGGTATCTGCTACCGAAAACATCTGCCCATGCACACCATAATTCATTTTTACTAATGGATTTGCACTGACAAATTTATGGAGAGATGTAAATAGGAAAAGTGTTTTGCCCTACTGTAATATCTTTTTAAGCTATTCTCATCTTTTCTGTCTAAATAAGAACTTGCATAATTTTTTAAAATGTTCAAAGAAAAAAAAAGTAGTGCTCCAAGCTTGCAGGTGGCCAATGTAGCATTGCTTAATAGTGCAAGGCCCTTCTTCCCTTCTTCCCTTTAATTTGATTCCATTTCTCAAATCTGGGGCTTTCCCTAGATCTGACCATTTGGCTATACAGACAAGGCTCTAATAATTCAGTTTCAGATCAGAAAAAACTGTGCGGTTAGAGTTTCGGTTGCAGGATACACTTTTTTTTTTTTGCCAAATAAAATAAAAAAGCATAAGAAATCAAATTGCCAATTCCTACCTCAAAATAACTGTTGTAACAACTTGCTGCTTAACCAGGTGTCTGTACACACACGCCAACACCCAAACATGTGCACGCACACAGATACTCAAACCCCTATCCCCTCCAGGTCTCTTTCTGCGCCAGTGTTCTGGTCAAACACACTTCAGCCATCATTGGTTTCATCTTTCCTCATCTACATCAAACTTTTTCCCTGTTTCCATGATCCTTACAGGATCATTACAGGCTTTTGTACCTTTTCTCTAGTTTTGTCCAGGATTTTCTCTTTCCAGAATACAATGAAGATGATCTTCACTGCTTCCCAAAGAGAGCAGAAAAAGGTAGAGTTTCTGCAGAGGAAAAAAATCCCTTTTCACCCAAAGACTAGAGATGATGATTTGCATGCTAGAAGTGGAATGAAAGAGTATTGCAAACCGGACAGGGTTTCTGCTCTTGATTTGTCAAAGTTAGCTCTTTTCCATATTCGGGAGCCCCAAGGGACACATGCAGCAGCAGCAAAGCAAACGCTGAGCCCACGCAGGCCTGAAATCCATCTAATTAGTTCACATTTTCAGCCTGCTAATGGTGCTCTCCAAGCTGAATCACAAGCTGGCTTTCCCAGCAACGAGGCTTTCTGAGGCAACTGCTCTCTGCTCTTACTGGCCTTGGTTGGGAGAAACACTGGGCAGCCCATTTAAAGAAGTGACAAACTGTTGCTGAACAGATTTGTCCTGATTACCTAAGTAGAGTTCAGAGAGAAGACAAATTAGTTCATATTTATCTGCTCCCGCTGCTTTGTCAGACCATCGCTCCCGCTCTCCTTAGCTGGAGAGTGTTACCCTGTCCTCCATAAAATCACACCAAACAAAGAGTCATGGGTAGACCGTACCCCATCGGGATAAGGAGAAATGTGAAAATAATCGATCATAGAGTTACGGGACTTGCCCAGGAAAATGTGAAGCATCAGCAGGTCTAAGAAGAATGCGTCCAGCTGCCCTCGCTTCAGAAATACTTATGCAATGACTTGGTTTTGTTGTCTTGGAGCTGGACACTCAGCAGCGATGTCCACCTGGCCCTTTTCTCCTCCGTGCTACAAACACACACTTACAGGCACAGACAGACACAAACATGGACACGCAGTTGTGGGTAAAATTCAAGGGATGAAATGCCGATGTCTGCGTGTAAGCCAGCTGCCTAGGCTCCCTTCTTGGACAGCAGAGAGACACAGCTACTTCTGGGGAAGGATTAGTCTAATCCTAGTATAGACACCCAAGTGAGATGGGTCACAGAATAAAAATAACTGTATCTCTCCATCGACTGTCAGTGGAGTTTCAGGTAACAAGTCAGATGGAGATGTCTCCGAGGTAGACATGGGTTAGTTGAGTATTTCTTGTTATGTCTCAGTTTCCTGGGAGCTCCTTCCATGCAAGCACGGGACATCAGAAGAACACCAAAGTCTGAGATTTGCTGAGCGCTACCAAAATTCCACAGGTGAGCTTTACTCAGGGATTTGAAGGACCGCCACTGTTTTAGCTCTATTTCTATTCTACCTACGGAGCCTGGGGATCCAGTTAAAGAGGCGAAGCCATTAAAATTACAGGCATTTTAATTCTGTTCTAAGCAATTATATAAGCCCTATCTGCTTGTAGAGAAAGCCTCCCTGTGTCAGAGCTAATATTAATTTTAAATCTCCAACCTTTTCAAATTAATGTGAAACTGTAAGTTTCCACATTCTTTGATTAAACATTCTGCTGTGTAATGACTACTTTATTATTTCCCCCCTCCAAATTACTGATTGTTGTCTTACATTACAGCCTCATCGGTACTTATTAAATTAACAAGACTGTGAAACACTTAATGAATCAAAACTCATCAAGTGTTTCCAAAGTTAATAACTAATCTAAAGATTTTTTTTTTTTACGCTATATCTGCATGTGAAATTTATACATTCCCCACACAATCGCTGAAGTTCAGATGGTCCTAATCTCATGAAAGATTTATTACCGCATAGCTCGGTGATTTATTCAACGTTTGCTGAAGCAACACGTAGCATGTGTGGGGAAGGCAGGAGTGTCTTTATTTATTATTTAATTTCCAAGGCTTATTCCAAGTTCTTAGGATCCCTCTGTGTGTGTGTCTGCAGACTCTCACCGAAGAGCAAAACTACAGTTATAAATTGGAAGTGGAAACTGGGGTGCACAAAGGATGCCCTAATTCCAGAGAAAAGTGACTGTACAAGGACAGGGACAAAATAATGAAGAAATGACTATTCCATGTTCCAAAACATAAGATCAAAAGGAAAAGAGTTTTTTCAGGATTATGAAAAAGCAGACAAGCCTTCCCATCAGATGTTAGGAGGAAAATTAATAGATACAGGCTATGCACTGTAGATTGTCGGGAAGGGTATGGAGGTACAGCAAGTAACCCAGCAAGAACCAGTATGACAGCACCCTTATCCCCGGTAAATCCATCCCTGGACAGGGAGTACCATGCTTTACAACAGCCGTATCCTAATCCAAAACAACCCAAGCACGCCTGAAAACAACCGCTGTGCCCCAAAAACACCAGCATGATGACGGTGATAGAGAGACGAATGTCTTCAGGGCTCCATGAGGCAGGGCAGGGCAAAGACCTGTGGAGGTGCGTGTGCACCCACCAGCCCACGGGACCCCAAGTCCTTGAGACACAAGCACAACGACGACTCCCGGGCTCGGAAAATGCAATTACGTCCTCCCCCCGCGAACGGCTGAGTGCGGGTGGACCTCTGGCCAGCGCTGAGCAAGCAGAGGGAGGGTACGCATGTGCACCCACCGCCACGGTGCATGGCATGGAGGGGTCGTCACTGGGACAGCCAAGGAGATAAGAGACTGATAAGATAAGACCCGTGGTTGGGGGATAAGGAAAACTAGATCATTTCCAAGGTCTCTGCTGCAGTATGTGATCGACACTGCCCGTTGCGACGTCTCGGCAACCGTGAAGTCTTTTGAGAGCGATCCACGGAGCAGAACCTGCTCCAGGTGAATAGCTGGGTGAAGAGAAAGCGGAGGTTCTCCAGTGGATTTAGTAACTCTGGTAGAGATGTCTCACGGTGAGCAGAGCACAGGGAAATGCCCTTCCTGCTCACCTGCACCCTCCTCGACAGAGCCAGCACCGCTGCACAAGCCTGGGAGAGGGGTTGGCTCTTAGCTGGGCAGAGGATGGGAATTACCAAAAGGTGAGAGAGAAAAGGCAGAGAAAAAAAGGCAAGGGGAAGAGCCAGAGAGCTGGCAGGATGACCATGGCAGCACCATCTCAGGCCCCAGCTTCCAGCATCACAGCAGACCCAGGTGCTCAGCTGCCCATACGGAGTCTTGTGCAACTCGAACAGGATTTATGCTCCGTCCATATAAATTGCATCTCTCTGCCAAGAGTGTGATAAATGTACCCTACAAAGCTCCCTCAGGCCCCACTACCCTTTCCCCCCTGCCCTACACCATCTCTGTTCTCAGCTACCTCGGGGCAGCTGGATTTGTGATTACCCACTCCAACACCCCATCAATCTTGGGCTCCCTTTTACACGTGTAGGAAGAGATATCTTTCTGTAATGACACTGCTGTAAAACACGGAGCCTGAAGTGAGCCTTGTTGAGAAAGAGCTCGCAAGCAGCTAGCAGGGCTGTGAGGAGAGACCAATGACCAAGCCGAGAGAAGAAATGCAACCCAGCCATATGGGGCTGGATGACAAAACCCGTCAGGCGTACACGGGAAAGGAAAAATTCATCCGCAATTTATGCCGCAGCAGCTGAGACCCCAGAGTGGCCTTTTAACTGGATTTTACACCAATTCTCTATGATGCATTGTGAGGAGAGAGACAGGCGCAGAAGGGCCTTGGCTCAGCCCCGGGGGCAATTGTGGAGGAAAATGCAATTACATCTGGCTGCTGAACTTGCCCTTGCCTTCCCCTGGCTGCATACGCTGTGCTCTCGCCTGGGAAAACTCACATGCAAAAGAAAGAAATTGGAATAAATGGCGCTGCCATTGCCATCAGTGACCCTGTGCCCCTGCTCCCCATTCCCTGGAAAAATTTTCACGCCATCCCAAGCACAGTGTGATTGCAGTCAGGGGACACAGACCTTGGCCCGACCCTCGCTGCCCACCGCACCTTTCCTCATCTCACAGAAGACTCCTGTCCGACCCTTTGGTGGACCCCAGCGACATTCAAGACTGGTTTCTCCACAGACTGCACTGGATTTCCACCCTTCCACTTCTCACTTCTCCTCTACAGCCTGCCTGCTCTCTGTTGCAATCTGTTCCCAGGCTCAGAGAGGGGCCGCGGGAGGTGATCCCACACCCAGATGTTCATCAAGGTGTGGGGGGATGAACATCACCTGGCCGGGGTGTCGTAAGAGCCCCCACTGATGAAGGACAACACAGAACAGGGGGAAGATGAATCCCTTATAACAATTCACCCGGCCAGGCTTCCTCCCATAAGAGAAATGATTTACCTTAGGAGGTGACTGGGACTAAGCTCATCCATCCCCAGGAGCTCGCCATGTCTGCAGCACACACTCCCCTCAGTTGGCCATGAAAACTCCCCCTGCCTCTTTTCCTGTTTCATCACAACGGTAATTGTGTTATTTTCCTCATTGTGGGGATGATTTAATTAATTCATGCATGTGACATGAATTAATATTATCACCTTCCCTAGTCCACTTACACCTATCCAACCAGAGCATTCACTTGTCTTGAAACACCAAGATATGGACTGAAACAGGGATAAACTGGAGTTAAGCTACATCTCAATCATTTATTTCTGTCTGCTTACAGTTTTCTAAACAAGAGCAAAGTCCTCGCGTGTCTGGTGCTGTATAGTTTTATCAAACCACGCCATTTGGTGATTTTCTTAAGGTCATAAATGAAGTGTCTTGTCTGCTTTTCTGGAAGAGTGTCCCGGTGCTGGTGGGATGTGAAACCAGATGTCCTGACCCCCACGGTTGCGTCTCACCCCAGAGATTAGACCCCTTCAACCCTAAAGCTATCATACTGAGGGGTAAGGAGGAATTTGGATGTGGAGCCCGCCAAAGAGGCAGTTTCAAGCCAGAGACCACGTGGAGCCCTCCAAAGTACCCCAACCTGCCAGCAGTGTCAAGTAGTCCATAAATTATCCCTGATGCCTTCTGGTTTTAATCAGTCCCACTCCCTGATTACTCTTAGAACGTGACTCCAGGCCCCAACATGGAGTATTTATCTTGCATTAATTAGATTAGAAAAGCAGGGGTATTCAATAAACTGACTAATCAAGTCAAGGGATCAATACGGCATGTGGCAGAGCCTTACACTGCCCTCACTCTGCAAGATGACAAGTAATGAATTAGTTCTGGAAGGTGCCCAAAATAACACTTTGTGACCTGACAGAGGGGAAACATGAACTTTCATCCGTTTCCCCACTGGAGAAGAAAGACATGGTGCCAGCATGCATATACCAGTATGTGTACACCATTCCTGCAAGGCAGAACTGGGGAGGATGAGTAATAAAACACAACTCCAGGTCATTGGCCGATATGGAAGGCTATATTGGACTTCGGGAGCATTAATAATAGCAAACCAAGGTGCAATGTCATTGCACCCTGCTGAACCTTCTGTCCCACACATGTTGCTGCTGTGAACAAGCCTCCTTGAAGGTGACTGCATTTTAACCTGTCCGCAATCTCAATTGCATGCCTTGAGGTCACACTTCGGCAAAAGCCACAAGGTCAGTTTGGATGGCTTGTAAATAACACCTTTAGATAGAGTTACCTAAACCTTGGTGCAGCAAGTCTAGGTCTTGTTGCCAGTGGGGATTTGCTATGATCTTTGGTGCTTTGTGGTTTAGTTATTGGGCCATGACACTACTGAGTTATTTTATGAGTAGTGAAGGAAAAAAAAAAAAAAAAGAAGAAAAGAAAAAAAGACTTAGCAGCAGCCATCAGTAGATGATGAAAATGCAGGCTGCTCTGTTTCAGGCAATGATGACTTACCCACGGAGGAATGGGCTTACTGATCATTTCGGGTCATTGTTTATTATGTTACAGGGCTGAAGGGGGGAGGAAGTCCTAGCCTGAAAGACAGAAACACAGAGAAAGGTGACCCTGAGTTCACATCAGCATTAAACTGGGGGTGAGAGCCTGTCTGGTGAAGCCCTGTGGGCTACTCAGGACTTACAAGAACAGTCTGCAGAGCTGTTTCCAACCACAAGCTATCCTCTGACCAGGATGAGTAGAGAGGAGCCCCTGAGTTACAAACGCAGCTTTACTGTCAAAGACCGTCCAAGCAACCTTTTAACCTCCTTCTCTCCTCTCCTCCCCTCCAGAGCTTTCCTCGTTGTTAGAAAATAAGTTGATACGAAGCCACCTATTGTTGCTAAACCAGTAGCTGCTCTCCTGTTATAATGCCTCGGATAATCTAGATCATATTACATTGTCCTGTTAGGTAGAGGGATGGTCCTTCTTTATTTATGGCAACAATCACCTGCGGATGGAGCGCACTCATCTGATGCTGTCTTGTGTTTCTGCACGTGCTCTCCACTTGCAGGTTTCACCAGCTCTTGTAATTAGTCCACCACAGCTTCCTAACCCAGACCACCCATTTTACCAACCAAGCCAATGCCCCTAACCTAACCGAGAGATCACCCTTAGAAGAGAAATGCATGAGAGGGTGAAGACTCTGCCACCTCCCTCGGTACGATGGGGAGATAGTTTGTTCCCCACACCAGCAATCCTGCGCTCAGTGTCTGGGGGGATGTCAAATTTCTGAGTAGTTAGGGTCTTTGTACGATAGTCAGTTTAATTCCTCCTGTTCTGAGCATTTGTCTTACATGAATCCTGAACAAACTCCATTAAGGGAAGGCACAGGAGCAAGACGAGCAGCATGACAAGCCACCTCCCCCATCCCCCAGGTTGGAGCTCCATCCCCAGACCTGCAGCACTCGTCCCGCAGAGCGGAGGTGCTCCCTTCTCCCACTCATCTGTCACACACCAAAGTTGTGCAGCAATTCTGCAGATTGGGCTGCTACTCCAGTTAATTTTCTCTCTCCCTGTGCAGCCTGAAGCAGTTGGAGCCTGCACTGAGATGTAATGATCTCCTGATTTTGTTCTTGTGAGTCAGCCTCTGCTCAGTACAAACCTCTGAGCTAATCCCAGCGTGAACAGCTGTTTCTGGCAAAATGAGGGACAACAGGCAGACAAAGCTGCTCTGGGTGTTTGTTTCCTTCTTCTTCAGGAACTAAATCTTCCCAGTTAAAGTTCTTGAGGATGTCCATTAAGTTTATTGAGCTTGCGGGAGGTCTCAACTACAGCTCACTGTTTCGTGCTCAGCTGTTTAAATCAATGCAGCAAACATTTAACAATTTAACAACCTGGTGGGAGGGGAGAGGTGAGGAATGTGGTTGCAATTAGAAGGGTAGATTTTTTTCAGTAGTTATCATTAAACAGCAAACGCTCTGCAACTGGAAACATGGTGAATGTCAGAAAAGCAATTGCAATAGGTACCGTCATTCCAGGCTCTGTCCCTGCGTGTCTTTAGGAGGGAGGAGGTGGTAGGTCCAGTTATTGCAGTCCCAAGAGCTGGTTTCCCATTTGGGGAGGTCTGGGAGAGGTGCGAAGCTCAGATCCCATTTGATTACTACCTCTTCTCTCCCACGGTACCTGGGAGATGAGATGACCTCTGTGCCCATCACACTCTGAATACGGTTCACGGAAGCCCTACATCCCTCATCTGACCTTGGCTGGTGGGAGAGACATGAGCCCCAGCCTCTCATGGCACTCTTTCCAAGCATGGTTTCCTTGCTAAACAAAGACATGAGCTTGCTTCCATTGGCTTCCATGAGAACAGCTTATCAGAAAAAGCTGGATTACCATGATTTGGTGTGCCCAGGGATTTACAGGCATTGAGAAAGAAGGTGCTCTTGCTGGAGCTCCTTCATAAACACTATTTCCCTTTACTAACTGCTTGGATCACGTTAGTATACAGGGCTACAGATGAGATGAAAACTCCACAGCTGACTTGTGCTTTACAGCCTGCCTAATGAAAAGACTTCTTCTGGTCTGTTCTCAACCTACAGCCTTGGGGAGGAGACACTGAAGAGGTGAGTGATGGGCCCAAAATCCCCAGCAAGTGCGCGCCTAAGGCAGAAATCTCTAGTGCCTCGATCCCCTCTCCTGTCTACTCTTCCCTGTCAAATTCCCTGAAAAGCAGAAGAAATGCAGACTTTGAGATGAAAGGGATGACGAGGACCATGCACTTGCCAGGGTCACTTCATGGTGTAGCCTTCTAACTCACTCTGGTTTTACTTCATCTTTCCTTCCTGGGAGCAGCTGATTTATCTTTATTATCCTCCTCTGTTGTCACTGTCATTAAATTTTGTTGAGCCAAGAGACTCCACTGTGTGCTTTAGTAATTCGATCAGAAAGGAGGGGAAGCGGAGCTGAGGTAATAGGCAGCGTGAAAGAGGTCAGGAGAAGCAGTCGTGGCACATTAAGGGAAATACAGATCCGGGCTCACTTGGAAATGGTAATCACATAGAGCGTGCCTGAGCAACTGGCAGCAATAATCTAGAGCAACAGTGACCCAGAGCCCAGTTTGTTCCCCTCTTTTTTATTTCCCCTAGCTTAGTCTCATCTCCCTAAGACCTGATCTTGCAGAGATGTCACATACCAGGCTCGTTTCTGAGGTTTTGGCCTGTCTTTCCCAATGCAAACCAGCTGCTGGAATTAGCAAGGGAAGAGCTCAGGCATTGCTCTTCCCAACTCACTGTTTTACATGAGCCTCTGCATGAATTTGTGGGTTGTTTCATTTAAGCATCAGCCATTGAACAAGCCCAGTGGCAAAGTAATCATTTATCTGTACTATTTTATTTATATGGCAAGAGTCCCCTGCTGAGAGAAGAATCCCACTGTGTTGTGCCCTGCTGCAGACAAGTAGTAAAAGACATTTTGGTCCAAGTCTAAATGGATAAGAGCAGCAGAAAATGCAGGGAGAAAGGAGCTTCAAGGCACTGGAGATGAAATTCATTGATCTCCTAGAGATCAGAGTAACAAAGAGAAAAAATAGAAATTATTTACCTTGGGGGTCAGCAGCAAAAACCTGCTTCTTAAAGCCTAGGCCAGCACCCTGGTTGCTAATGCATTTGTACTTGCACTACATCTCCTGCCCCTGTGTGTAAATCAGGCACTTGTGACTCAACCCACTGAGGACCCTGGGACCATGCCCATGACCAAGTCCCAACATCAGGCAGGAACTTCACCAGGATGCAAACACCAATATCGCAACAGCCTTATCAGCACTGACAGCAGGGCTTCGTGAGGACAGCAAAAAGCCACCCTCAGCTATGGCCACGTGGATCAGAGCCTTACAGATTAAACCACGGAACACGGAGCAAGATGTTAGCACATAGGTAACCTCAGCTCCTCAACAGTTACAAAGAGCTGGGAAGATAACCCTAAATGTCACTTTTTTGGTACTTCCAAGACATACCCTCAAGAGAGACACACAGATTCATTCTTTTTTCCTTTCCTTCGGCTCTTTCCCTAGTGCCTTATTATGCTGTGTAGCATAATGCCAATTGTGCTGGTTTGGGCTGGGGTAGAGTTAATTTTCTTCCCAGTAGCTGGTATGGGGCTGTGTTTTGGATTTGTGCTGGAAACAGTGTTGATAACCCCGGGATGTTTTGGTTCCTGCTGAGCAGGGCTCACCCAGAGCCA